>JAIPRK010001203.1:0-86314 GCA_025469195.1 Chaitophorus viminalis
ATACTTATAAAAAATGTATATATATATATATATATATATATATATATATATATAAATTTATATATATATATATACATTTATATATATATATATATATTATAAAATCCGCATGAATCGCCGAAGAGTCCTAGATCCAAGATTTTAGTTGTCACTGTTCATCTATTCTCATCAGGCTAATTTCATAATCAAAACTATATTAAACGATAAATATTGTTGAAATATATTCATATAAAATCCAATTACCACTGACTCACTGATCATCGCTACATCTCAAAAACGACTGATCATATGCTCTTGTAATTTGACATATTGGTTTAACTAACACTCTAGATGTCAGATAAGACAGGATTTTCCAAAATCCAACCCCTGAAGGGAAAAAAAAGGGGTAAAAATAAAACGGGTAAATATGAAAAAAGTCACCTTGCCTGAACTGCTATGACTTAAGCATTTGTTTAATAGTTTTGTTTTATGATAATGCTATGGAGACCTCAAAAAATGATATACTTCAATTAAAAGCAGTATCGGATAGATTGAAAGGGCAAACAACGATTTGGACATTTTGCTTATTATAATAAATAATTAGTAAACAGTAAAAACATATAATATCAAACGATTTTGATTTTATCGAAATACTTACACAATAATTTGCTGTATGATTTTGTCTATGAAATTATTTTGTCAATCTGGAAACCGTTGATAGGAAAACAATACGTTTTACTCGTGTGTACTTTTCACTCGACGGGTGTGACATTCCGTGTCCCGTTTCCGACAAAATTTCAGTATGACTCCCAGAGCGGCCCCAGCGATAATGCGCGTCATATCCATGTCAACAAACTATCCACGCTTTACGGGACCGTAACAATTTTACATTAAGGGGTCACGTTCCAAAAAAAGTTTGAGAAGCACTGTTACATAACGAGCACGTCAGTTTTGAAATATACGCGCGTTTCTATCGCTATCATAATAATATGTTAATATAATATATTGTCGTTGTTGTATAATTGAAAAACAGACGTGCCGCTGATTTATGGTCAAGTGCTGGGCGGACTTGCAAAGAGAAGATTATCGTCCCGGAAGTGTATCGTGTGTATATATATATATATATATATATACTACACATATATATTGTACGCGTTACGGTATTATAATATCCCGTATTATATATGTATATATATATATATATTATTTCAAACGACGTTTCAGTGCTCGCGAGAGTCCCGAGGAATCAATTACAAATGGAATAATTTGACCCCTGGGGAGGGCAGAGAGGGAATATATTTATTCGTAATATGCGTATACGGAACTCAGTCGCGGCGACCGCGATAGAATCGATTATTTTATTTCGTTAAGATAAAAGCTTTACGGCCGCGCTGTGATTCGTCGAATTTAACACTTTCAAAGCCAATTTAAGCCGTAATCTCATTCTTCTTAGTTTATTAAAAAAAGTGAAAGTTTCCGGCCAATGACTTAAAACTGTTTGGCCAAGCAAAAGAAGTTATATTGATGGTTTTGGTTTTACGGCAATGTGTGCGTGTTCTTTTTTTTTTCTATCTTCTGATAACATTTATCCAACGTTATTTCGTCACGAACGCAGTCAAACGATCGGAAAATTCATTTTGTTGACTATAATAATATAAAATATGCTCCATTTACGAAACGCCGAGTGAATCGAGAAATCAACTCCGAGAACATGATAAAAATATTGTAAAATTAAACAATTGAAACTATTATATTTCTTACAACTATGAACAAAAAACTATAAATATTGTTCAGCGTACTGCAGTGACGTATAACTGTTATACGATATTAAGTCTATGAAAGCAAAACGCAAGATATGTATCGTTTTATTTTCAAGCACCAGAGGAGTATTATAATATTATGATATATTACAATACATAATATAATGTAGTGAACATTATCACATTATCCGGACGGGAAATTAACTGAAACGTATCAAGTGTCGTCGATGAAATTTAAAAACTGTCCGGATGGTCCTAATTTCCAACGAAATAAAAACTGTACAATATAATATACTCGTGCTACCTACGTCTTATTATACCTAACTATTACGTGTGAATTGTTATCTTCGAACTATAAAGTTAAAGCCGAAGTATAAATTTACAGCAGACAAAAAAATGCGCAGACGACGCGTATGTCAGTAAATTGCGTAAATACCTATGTAGATGTAAGGCGATGGGAACATGATAATACCTACGTAAATATGACGTGCACGCGTGCGGGTGTGTGTGTGCGTGTTTCGGTGACGTTTTATCGTTTGAAAAAAAAATAAATATGTATTATACCCGCCCGGAGTAGATATAAAACTTAAATCTAAGCGAAATACGTGTGCAGCAATATACCGGTAATAAAATTGACATTCGCCTGGAGCATATAAATAAATAATATTTTTCTTTACAATAAACTGATATACGAATGTCATACCCTTCATATACTCGTAACTATTGATACCGATGACAAGGTGTATAGTATCATAATGATAACCATTGGAGAAGTAGTAAGGTATGATACCACGATAAGATCGATTATAATACTATTATCTTTTACCGATAACTTATATTATCTAGGCCCATCGTTACGAATGTTGTACAATAATTTAGATCAGAAAAACGGTCACGAATCAAATAATATTTTTTCACTCGGTTCAAACAACATGTTGTTATTTTCTCTTAGTAACTGGAAATCATATTTCCGTACTCCGATAGAACATATAGTGTTATACCGTACAATAATACACCAGATTATTGTTTAATTGTCTTTAAATGAATCGTCTACCATCGTTCGAATTTTTGTGGAATTTCCGCGAACGTGATTAATTCCCATTAACAAGAATATATATTTAGGTATATAATATTATATTACAAGAAGTCGGGGTATCTTAACTATAAGTCACTATATTGAAATATTTAAGATCCCTGTGACCCTGTGATGCACTCCATTCATCCTACTCATCGTATACTCTTGTTGTATACTTTATACACCTTGTATGAACTTACACGGTGTTCTGAAGTTTTACTCCTTATTCCTTCTCGATTCACAAATATATAACATTAAACGTCATTGTTAATAATCTCACACAAGTCTACAATAAGTCAATGGAAATGTACAGCGTGTGATTTGAGATCTGAAAATCAAAACGTAAGATGTATTATAGCAAACATATTTGCAATTATTGTAGAGATGAGGAATGATTTGGTAGATAGGTTTCTAAAATACACTTACATTAACTTATATTAATACTCATGTTCAATGTCAAAAGCACCAATCAGTCTGGAAATTTCAATTAGGTATAATTAATGTATTTATGAATTTGACAAAAGAAAATAATATGAAATGAAGACATGTTTGTTATTGCAATAAGCTTATTTTGTAATATCTCATGTTTATTTTACATGTAAAGGTGATAATAACCTACTGTTTCTGTCAAAGCTACAACGAAGTTACTTTTGTCATAGTTATCAACTTATCAAAATTGATATTACGGTAGAGAAAGATTTTTTTTCTCATCTGTTTAATTTTCAAGCTACTTTTAATATTTGTATTGTATTTTTTTTTTTGTATTTTTGCTTTTTTTTATATAAAAAGGAACTGAATAAATTATTATAAGATATTGCTATGGTCGGATAAAAGAAAAAAGGTTGGTTTTAAAGAGCATTATCGTGACTTAAAGGCATACCTATTTAGGTCAGTTTCAGCAGTTTATAAATGTGCATATTTCAATATTTTCCTAGCGATAAAATCCCGGGACCCGGAACCTATTCGCGTCACATACGTATTGTATACACGCACCCGCATAAATTGTTTCTGGATACATATTGTATAGTAGAGTGCCTAATAGTATACGAATTTAAAAGCGCGTCTTAAAGGTCGATTACGTTCCCGGAAAAGGCGAAATTATTAAAGCAAAACAGACACCTATACAAACGTGTATCTCAAAATCCAAACAGAGCCGTCTCCAGCTGAGTGAATATAAACGACAAAAAGTCAAACAACCCTCATCATACCCGCGTAGATACCGATACACCGATGTCCTTCTGACCATATCGGGAAAGAAACTTCCGAAACAATTAACATTCCGGAACACGGAACAAACGCTTTTGGCGAGAACTTTGACGACAACACCTCACCCAGTCCCATCTCCGTCACCATTTTCGACTGACAACTCCATCAAAATGGTAGACGACTTTTCTTCCACCGTTGAATGCGATGCTAGCCGTCCAATAATTCAACGGACATACACGTTCACAACGTGACGTTATATTTTTCATCAGACTATTATTCGTCTATTTTTCATTCTCAAGGCTAAAACTCGTACAAAATTCTCCTGAACAAATCTCCAATATATGAAACAATAGCTCCGGATGCCTTTCGCTCCTCCCTGGACCACGAATCCTCCGTTTCACTTGTAAAGTTGTGAACTGTAAACACTATAATATCGTGTAGCTATCGTTTTATTATAGCTTACTTCGTACAACAATTTTTTTTTTTTTATATATATGTATGCATTATTGTAGGTATGATATATAGTACATCAATATTATACTAATGTATTTTACTGCACATTTGAAATGACAAATATTCTTATTCGAGCAAAATAATCGTATATCAATGTTCATGTTGATTTTATTTTTTCATATGCTTACTGCTTCGAATAATTCAATTGATTTAGCTAATGTATGAAAAGTAATTATAAAAATAGTGAGACTTCTAGGTCGGATGTACTACAGGGGTGGGTGATAGATATTACAACTGTTGTACAATAGTATATAGTCTTTTAAACTTGAAGTTAATGTAGTGCCATTTCCATTATTGTTCTCCAGAAAAGAACTCGTAGTGAAAGAAGTCGGATGGATCAGTTAATATTTATAATGAGATAAATTATACGTAAATATTATAGTAGAGCCAATTGAATTAAGATATTTATTAGGTTTAACATTCAATCAAACATTTCAATGACCTATAAACAACACACATATTAATAAAATACTTCGAAAATTCCAACTAGTATAACTACTAATTCACATGTAACATACTTGCCTTATTAAATATGTTTATATAATCTTTAATTTGTGGTAGTTTATTATAAAATGGTTTAAGTCTTCTCAAAACTAATGATTGTGCAACTAAAACCATTGCTCAAACTTCAAAATAAAAATTCATGATTAAATTTGTTGTAAAACGACTTAAATGTTTTGTTACGAAACTGGAAGTTTTATAACTATATACTTATTTATAAAAAATGCACAATCCTAAATACTATAATATATACTTGACTGCTATTGATGAATCCACCTGATAAATATTTTCTAACCGCTACATAACGTCCATATTTATAACAGTATACTTACACTTATAAAAATTTTATAAGTATAATCGCATCAATACTGTACGATCTCATATTACGAGTATAATAATATATTACTACTAGTACTATTCAAAAATGTTATATTGCGATCGAATGATAAAAACTCCTACCATAATATTATTTATTTATTAAACATCCGTTATTGTGCAAAGATTTACATTAAATTCCCAAAATGTTGCAGACAGAGGATAACTATAAAAATAATATATTCCACGTTGAATCCAATCGCTTGCACCAGAAATTCCATCTCAACTCGCTGATGTCGACAGACGAGAATCCTACAATCACATACAACAATCGCTTATTCTATTGTATACGAACAATACTATCTGGAACCGCACATCAATATAATATTAATTAATTTTATTATAATATAGGCTTTACATAACCGTTTGATTCCAGTGTCAATTATAACGTTCTCTTTGCGCGGGCTCTGAGGTTTCTGGCCACAGCCTAAACCACTGAATCGAAATCGAACAAGACGCGCGGGAAAACGGAACGATTTCCTAAAAGTATTGGCTTTAAGATTCAAAACCACTTGCAATCCTCTATTAACACTGTTTTCCACGTAGTTTTTTATTTCTGTTCATACCATGTTTCGAGACTGAACAATAACCGAGTTTAAAACATTAGAGTTTTAAGTAAATACTATGAGTTACAGAACAGGTTACTTTTGCATTATTTTTTAATAACATTTAATATCGTTTTAAAATTTGGAGTTATTTTTTAGTTATTTAATATTATTAAAAATAATAATAATTATTATTATTATAATAATAACAATATTAATGATTATAATAATAATAATAACAACCATAACCATAATAATAATAATGATTATTATTATAGTTAATAATTATAGGGTGGTGGCTTTATTTATCCTTAAAAATATTTTTTATAGAACGAGTAGTATTATTGCTCCACAATTTTCCCAAGTGAAGTAAATTTGAATTCAAAAAAATAATATCTACCAGAAACGTAAGTATTGTGCTTGTACTGATTTTCATCCTATCATGAGCGATTCGTTATGAAACGTCTCAAAAGTTAGACTCCAATACACATTAAACTATTATATGCAATTGATATTTTTTATGCTCGAAGGTTTCCTGTAGAACATGTATAATAACAGATTGAGTGGATAGCCAAAACAATGATAAAAAATAACATAATAAAACTAGAGCATTTATAATATCGAAAAAAAATTTTATGAAACTGGATTATAGCGATTAATCATCAAACAATATGGAGACTTATTGATGTGTTAAAGGAGCAACAATATTTATCGGAAATTAAACAACAGCAATTCATTGCCGGAGCAAAAACATCTAATCAAAAAATTTACATAAAAATTGTTCAAAAAATATCAGGAATATCACCAAACACTTTATCTTATAATACCAATAACAATATTAATTATTTAAAGGGTATCACATATAACTTGAACTTACAGATGTAAAAATTGTAATTTTTAATTGATTCATGTATATATTTTTGTAAAATTAAGACATAACACAATTCGTAATTAAAAATAATCATAGTTTTTTTAATTTTTTTTTAATATCTATTTTTTGTTTATTTTCAAAACTTCAATTTTCAATTAACTTGAAATATAAACTAAACTATAAATAACATAAATAAATAATATTTCGCTATTTTGATTTTTATAATCGTGTAAACTTCGTTTTTTTTTTCAATTCCCTATTTCTTTTTTGCCATTTTGGCCTAGAACCAACAGATTGAGGTTGTTTAAAGGAACCTGAAAACTCTAAGTGAGCCACTTTACTCTTTAGAACTTCAATTCTACAACGAAGCCTACAATTTTCGGCCCCTATCTCAGTTATTTGGGTACAGAACTACAGACTTGTTACAAGTTTAATTTGAGGTCCTTATACTGGGAACCACACAACTCAAGGTGAGTGCTTCACTGAAAGTTGACATTTACGACTTAAAGTCCATAAAGCATCCGTCAGATTTTCGTTAGACACGGATTTAGAAATCAAATAACTTGAAAAGATGTTATATATAGCTTTTATAAGGTGTATCCGGTTTGAGAGTCTCACACTGAATAATACGCAAAATTAAATTTAAAATTTTACTTAAAAATTCGGAAATGCAACACAAATTACACAAACTGAGAAAATGGTGTTTGCCCCTTATATTAAGTCTGAGAAGCATTCATAAAAACACCATAGTATAATGTTAGGAGATAAGATAAAAAGAACGTAAGCCCATTACTAAGCAATGTTGTGGAGTCAGGCACAGCCCCAGATATTTTTTCCTGGGGAGGGGGAAAGCAATTACATTTTTTGGATGGACAAGCCCAAAAATTGTACTAGTCAATATACAAAAATAAAACAATTTCATTCTTAAGGTTTATGTGTCTTTGAATATTACTTGACTACATACAACATATTATACTAGTGCCCCCATACATAAATATAATTGCATGACGAAGTATGTATATTAAAAATAATAATGAAAATCTGTAAAATGTACAACCGTCACTGCTGTTGATCGTTGTCATAATTAAGAAGTCTAATAAAATTTAAATAAAACCAAATACTATATTAACAAGTCACCAACGAAATGCAGTGATAACACGAGTGCTATACAAAAACGAGACCTGTGAGATTCCATTTGTTCAACTATTAAGAAATCAGTGAACGTATAATATATAATTCCTTTGAACCATATTACTTTTATATACTTAGATATATATATATATATATATATTAAATAAAAACGATAGATACGTACACTCTCGACATTATAATACATATGTATATATTATTTCCGTATAATCTTATGATCACATATTCGAAACTGAATGTGATCCAGCCGATCGTTGATCATACGAATAATATAAAATCGCAGTAGTAACATACGTGCCCGAAAATCGTTTGCAAGTACCTACTGCGAAGTCTGGTACATCGTAGGGCAAAATATCTGGGGAAGGGATCCCTGTGTGGAATGTACTTAGTTGAGTAGCATAACTAGCATAGTATGGTAGTGGACAGTCCGTTCTAAACTATAATATGGTATCATAACGTCACGTGGAGACAAGAGGTTTGTGTGCACAGTTAGACGTAGACCACACGAGAAAGTAGAAACCGAGAAAAATCGTTTCTTAATTCTTTATTCACCGTTAAGATAAGCAATATTACAGCCTGGCCTCCACATCAAATTCTGGGTCCCTGTACTAAATGTTTGTCCGGGTCCTTTACACAACTTCCAATAATACAATAATAACCATAAATTATTAAAAAACAAGATTTATAAGTTTTTCGATAGTGAGATTATCTTTTTTGTTTTTTTATTACAATAATATCTAGATGAAAACAAAAAAAATACATAAGTATTTTTAATTGATATTAATATTAATATTAATTTTTTTAAGTTAAAATTTAGTTTTACGGGCTTTGAGCTCAGCGAACTCAGCTATGATATCGCCGAAACTTATTGTTGAAGCCAACGCATATATATTGAATATTTATATACATCATTATTTATGATCCATAAAATGTTATTTTATAATATTATTTAATATATAAAATAAGTTTTAAAAACTCATATTATTTTTCAACTGATCCATAAACGAGACGGGCCCCTGTACTCCAGGTCCAACAGCCCAACCCCCTTTATGTAGCCCTGACTACAGCTTAGGTTAAAAAATGTTTGCATCTTATAGTTCTTTCCGTATTGACGCACACTTAGAGTTAACTAAGTTAGATGGATCGGATACTCTTTTTCCCGTTTAACTTTTAAGTAAACCAAAAAATTAAATGCAACTTTTAATTTTTTACGAAACTTTTAATTCCTTAAATCTAGTAAATATATGAACATAATGAATTGAAAGAAAAAAAATGGCTAGTTCTCCAAACCTTGATTTTCTTAAATTGTATTGGTATACATTGGTGTATTTTTCCTAGTACACATGTCTTGCCGTTTTACTGTGTAACTCAGTTCACCGACTTTTAGTACGTTACACTTTTTCGTTGTAACATGATATTTTCACGAGCTGTATAAGATTATAGATTCAAGATGAAAAAAATACACGCAAAATAAATGTTTTTCAGCCATAGCTGAGAAGTGACAACTAATCATTTTTGTTCGGTGCAGAGAACGATGAATGCGATTTTATCATAATATTTATTGATATTTTCTGATAATGTTAATTTTGCTCTTATTATTATCTGTATTTATTCCACAAATGGAGACGATCGGTATTTCTGCAATTTTCAATACTATTGTATATATATATATATATATATATATATATATATGGAAACTTTATTTTACAATTTATTTCTACAATTAAAAATGTACATGATATAATATGGCATTAATATGATATTTAAAAACAATGTATATAACATAATCATAACTTTATGTGAAATCAAATAAGGTCATACGGTACAAAACCAGTTAAAATGATATAAAGTATTATAATAATAAATATCAAAAAATATCAAGTGATCAATTGGCATAATTAACAATAATTGAACAATTAAAATGAACAGACAAATGCTTAATGATATTATAATATGTATGTAAGGATACTGGTGCGTTAAACATCTAACACAGTTAAAATATTAAATTAAGATAAATTATTATGGGAATTGTGACTTTTTGGGTATATATACTGTAAATAATAGTATTAATATGATTAGATAAGAAGTACATGTATTAGTTCCGTATTATTAAAATGATTATATTTGTTTATTTAATATAACAATGAGAAAACAATTAATATTTGTTTATTAATTATAACAGTGAGAAAACAATTAATAATTGCATTTTAGTCGGAGGGAAATTTAAATAACACGATATTTGAAATTTGTGGAGTATAATTATTGAAATTACATGGACTGTTGTAACAGAGACATAAGTGGATGTGATTGAAAAGTAGTATTAGAGGACTTAGAGGATTCATTCATAGGACAAGGAGTATTATTTTTGAATTTTATGGGAAATTCAATATTTTTGGTGTGTTATTTTTGGAGAATGATTTGGTCATTTGGTGTACTCTGCACCACTTTAAAATGTCAGCGGCGTGTTTTGCCGGATTGTATTAGATATAATAGCTATTTTCCTAGTTATTCGTCATAACACTATAACAGCTTAAGTAATGCGCAGCAACGCATACGTTCATTTCGATAGTGTAAAACCAGCACAGTTTACCTATAGTACCATGTTAATTATTATTGTAAAATGATAGTAAAATATGTGCATTGAACTGTGGTATCGAATACCTGGGACAAGCTAGATTATCTACAAATATTTGAACTCCTTTACAATATGTTGTGCACTGCGTTCGCGTGTACCAATATTTAATAATAATAATAATAATAATAATAATAATAATAATAATAATAATAATAATAATAATAATAATAATAATAATAATAATAATAATCATAATAATAATAATGTAATGATCATATTATAATGTTATAATAATTGGTTCGCGTTAATAATAACGATCACACGACGTAATACACTGTCTAACCGATGGGAAATAATATGCATAATAAAAGGAAACTGTCATCGTTAACGTACACGAAACCGTTCGATCATCCCCGTACAACAATTTCCCCTAAATGAGATACATACACGCTCAACCACACCCCGCATTCTATTCGTGAACCATTATAATATTAAAAAATCATCGTTCCCTTTCATCTCCGTCATAAATATTCTCCTATTTGATCGTATTTTATCGACGACACGTGCCACGACGTCGTATACTATAATATAATCCGTATTATTATAATAGTAACAATGTCATCATATATGTATTACACGCTCGCCCGGTTATGCTCAAATAATAATAATTCCTTCGCGCGTGCCGTACGTTCCGCGTTCCATTCGCTCTCTTTTCATTTGCGCTCAAACAGCCCTGAACTGATATTTGCTTTTTTTTTATTATTCAATTTCAGAACTCGAAGATTTCATGCTATACCAAACCGCGTTTCCGATGATATGTCTTGGAGAAAGTTCAATATATCGTCAAATACTCGTACGCATATTATACGCACAATATCATTATTAAGTACCTATATTCTATTATTCAAGTCCGGATTTAAAAGGAGCACCTAAGTCTACTTGCTTTATAAGTTTAAAAATAAAATGAGTGCTAATTTATAGTTTTTATTGTACCTACACTAATATTTTTAATTATTTTTCTTTTTTGAAATAATTTACTATAATATTATATTACTTGTGTTATCGTAAAATAATATGGTGTGTCCCACATGCTCTTCCCAAACTGTCGCCCGTTCACCAATTTTCAATAGAAAATAATACATGGATAGTCAATTTTAATACGATGATACTCTATAGAATACAACCGTTACAAACATAACAATATACCGTTAATGGCTGGTTAACGAAATTGAGTGACATTGAACTGTAAAATTAAAAACTACCACGTGTTTCGAGTTGAAAGTTGGAATTTAATTCATACTCATTTAAATATTACAATATTTACAGCTGCTCTGAATATTATTATTATTGCAATGCAATCGGTGAGTTTCGTTTTTTTCTTAGTTTGAATGTATTCTATTCACATAATATACTAATATCAATATGCTTATTGTACTATACGAGTACATTTTTTTTTTTTTTATTAAATAGAGAAAATAAATAAAAATGGTGCAATGTAATCGGAAAGTTTTGATCTTTTTCTAAAGCAAATGTAATTTTTGAAAACTTGTTTATATTTGCACATTGAACGTTTTAAAATTACGTAAACTGATGTATAATTAGTTACACGTAGTTGTGTATATACTACAGTAAAGAGTGTATTCTGTTCTTTTTGAACTCCGTAAACAAATTAAGAGTTCTCTGCATACTTAAATACAATTCGTTTTTGAATTCTTTATAATATATTTTACGAGAAAAACTGGTTTCTTTGCGCTTTGAAGTTAATTTATTTTATACTAAATATCACGCAGCAGGTGCAGCAGTACGTACATCTTTGTACATAGAAATAGTTATTATAGACTATAGAAGGTGTAATTACAAATGCACTACAACGTTTGCGTCTTTTAACATCGCACGTTCTTATACAGTATTAATTAATAAAGAATTACAATGTGATATACATGTTTTATTATTTTGATATTTGACTTTTTACGATACTTCTGGACTCTGGAGTAATTCTACGTGTGTTAAACTTCAAATTTGTTGTGAACATAAACTCTAATATTCCATGATATTTTCTTTAAGTCATATTTATTTCAAAATATTATACTGATTTTTAAGCAAATTACAGACAATTGAAATATTCGATTTTAAAAATTATTGAAATCCATAGGTACAATTTCTTTTTATAAGCGTTTGAACAACGCATATTGACATAACATTTCACTTTAAGTATAACATAATACATAATATGTTATACCTATTCTAGACCAACATATCATTTGCGTTTAAAATCGTTATTCATATACAATGATATACCTATAATTGCATTCAAATTTAACAAACCTATTGTAATGACCTATCCTACAAGCGAGATCCACTCCACCCCCTACTGAACAGTAAAGCGAGGCCCATCCGGTTCCTTTTTATGTTGATTATTTATTGTTTTCAGTACATTTTTCGAGTTACAATGACAACCTGAATTACAACCAAATTCAGCTAGTAATAACATAACATAATAAAGTATTTAATAATAACATTTACGAAATAATATCGATATAATAATAATATGGACCAGGAAATTACGATAAATATCAGTTATGAGATAGTATAATATAATTATTATAAATTATTATTGTTATTATATATATTCTTATAATTTATAAGTATAAAAAATACTCGTGGTCATTTGAATTTGGTTTGTGAATAAAATATTAGATATTTAAATGCATGACTATTTTGGGACTGTTAAGATACGCTGTAAGTTAATTTACTAGGACAGTGAGTGGAGAGATTAAAGGATTAAGTGAGATTTTGAATTCGTTCCGAGTCATAGAATCTAGACATTGAATCGGAAGTGTTGGACTATGGTCGAGTGGTTGTTATTGTGGCATATACGATGCGCCTGAAGTGGATGTATTGAATACTCGGTGACGGGGAATGACGTGTTCTACGATTCTTTTCTTTTTTTGTTTCTTTATGGATTCTGTCAGTTTTTTTGTATACAGCCTTAGTACAATGCATGTGTGGTGCACTTTTCAGTTGGATTTACACCAAATTGTACGCACCTACGCTGTTGTTTAGTAGGTACGCTTATCTTCATATGCTTGACACGAATGGCATTGCAACGGGCTATTTCGTTTTGCATAGTTATCCAATAACCACAGCAAAGTGGAGTAGTGTATTGATCTTAAAAGTTTCTTGGTCAGTGTCGCTGTTAAGAGCCAATTCGATGTGGAACAATGGTAGTGGGCGTTTGTTCTTTTTGATATTGTAACCACGCGCGTAACCGAGTGTCCTAATTCGGCCAGAACGTCTTTAATCGGTAGGTCGGTTAAAATAGTAGAATACAATGGAGATTTGTAATTTTTACTACCTTGTTCGAGGGACAGTATAGACTTATCGGTATTCGGTATATCCTTGTCCAGCAGCTATAAGCACGCGTGCATTGTAACGATTTATAGAACATAAATTTCCATCAACCTAATAATAGGTATTATGCATATTAGACACATTATTGGAACGTTTTTGAGAGGTATTCCGATGTGTCATGCTCGATCTTATAATATAGGCTTGTACCCACGAACCCACGCGTAGGCAGACCGTTGAGGCTATTCGGTAGGTAGTAAACGGAAGTGTGGCTGGTAGTGGTACGTACACGATATGACAACCTGGCTCCGAAAACAACAACAATAATAATTATGCTAATAAATAATAAATGTACAGACAAATCAGTGTATTATCATCATCATCACATCGAAATCGATGATCGTTATGTATACCATATGATGGAGAATAATAATAATATACACCTATACATAATAATATATGATATAATGATATATTGGATAGTTGATGAAGTTGAATATTAAAAAAAGGAGCCAGGAAACTGGACACTGAATTTATTTGCCCTTCGTTGCCTTGGTCCTTGGATAGCATATTATACTGAGGGCGGTGCTCGTAGGTATTGAAAAATAGAACGCTTGCAGTGTGGACTACTATTCCGTGCTAGGTGAATAATTTACCCATTGTTCGAATAAAAATTCAAAAGCAACAGATTCAACCGTTTAAATTGTAAAAATCTAATATGTGTATATATACGTATACAGAACCGGAATCTATGTATAATAAATTAACATTATATCATTGTTTACCCTACGTAATCAATGAATAAATAATAATCGAAAACATGCAACACAATAATCTGTTTCGTGATTTCAGCAATTTGACGGCAACGTTTTATTTTGCATATTCTTCATCCTTTACAGTTAAAAGCTATATTTTTTACAATGACCTAAAGAGCGAGAATTACACTTATATTTTGTCCATCAAAACAGGCATCAACTAATTTTGTTTATATCCCGACGTTTTATTAAGTATTAACCGATACAGACATGACATAATGAATACGAAACAGCAAAATGGTAAATTTGGATCTCTCAAACAGCGTTTTATCCTAAATAGTAATATACTCTTGAGTCTAGGCCGTTGTTGAACAGGTTGTACCGCGTATTCACCGGCATCATACTCGTTGTTTTGAAGTTTACACAATATAAAATTATAACAACGTTATTTGCTATTATTTAAAACGTTTGTATTTTCAAAAAACGCAATATCAGCCGGTTCTCGTAGTGGAATTATTGAGAAAAATAATAAATGAAAATAGATAAAAAAGCCTGGTGAGTATAATATTTTCTAAGTAAAAAATATATTATCAGCGTAAATGTTTCGATAAGGCAGCGGCTATGATGGTGGTAATAGATTTCGACGTATATGATAAAATAAAATCATAAAAAAAAAAAAAACGTGTTATCCTTCTGTACAAAGATTATAAAGTCTGCCGACTCAATGTTCAAAGACGGAAGGCGTGAAAAGGCGATTGACGTCAGCCATATTCTACAGTCTTCCTACACACGAAGTGAAAAGGAATTTTATATTTCCCACACGTAATAACAAACCTTGGAAAAAATTTTGTATTTTTATTTTTCCTTTCGCTAAATAATTTAAATATGTAATTTGTTTTGACCTTTTAATGTGTTTATTTATTTTTCTTTAACATATATCACTCTCTAAATAATAGTACATGCATACTCCTGTGTTTATGTGAAATTTAATTAATTGTATCCGCAACAGTATTCCAAAAATGTTCGTATGTATATTTCTTAACATGGTATGTAACACTGCTGCAGTAGATTAAGTTATATAGGTACTTATGTAACGGGTTTTCTCCGTGTTCATACGGACGGTAAGTGCGCATAATATCGTCCATATAATGTGTACGAGATAAAATGTCTGATACGCAAAATAATACGTTTTCAGGTACCTATATACAGTATACCTACACATAGAACTGCAAACGTAGAACGTCAATATTGTTAACTCGTGTAAATTTATACGGGAAATTTAATTCAAAATTTTTTTATAAACTCCACCCAATACTATTGCGAGTTCATGTGAAAATGATTTAAAATTGCGAAAAATAAACAGCCAAAACAATAAAAGCGATTTCAAATACTTATACACCAATTAATTTGTTTTTATATGCGAGTTGTATTCATACAGCAAAAAAAAAAAAAATTGAATTTAAAATTATTTTTGCAGTTACATCTATTTCGATCGACCTTAACTATATTATATAGGAATGAGTGAGCATATTACATTTATCTAAAAAGTGTATACATGATTTTTACTTTGACACCGTATAAAGAAATAATACAGGAATAATGGTATTATACTATAGACTGTATTATATACACTGTTACTGATTATTTTATTTTGGAAACGAAAACTATTATAGAAATGTTATTCACGGGATTCCTTTAGTTAATGAAAAAATTTTGGGTACCCGAATTCAAAGACGAACCTTACGGAATAATAATGACATAATATTATGTAAATAATGTTAGTTCAATGGCCACTGAAGCCAACATTAAGTAAAATATGATAGAATCGATAGGGTGGAAAATAAAATAATCAGTATTTATTCAAAAAATCGAAACCAATTCAAACTGATTTCCTCACTTCACATCACTATTGTTTTCGGTGACACTTCACGATTATTTTTTCGTGATTTTTACTGGAATTCGCAACAACTACTTCGGTATAATAATAATAACTAAAAGCTTAAAGCTATATAGGAACTGTTTAACAACAACAATAACAATTATTATTATAATTATTAATATTAATTATTGGATACTTATACCGTTTGCGCTCGGGAGTCGAGCGTTAATTAAAAATATTAATTTGAGCGATTAATTATTTTAATCTTCTACTCGGGTGTATACGTTTGAACCGTTTGTCTTGGAGCAGGTCACGGTGGGGAATCAACACACGAATAATTATATTACACTACAGCCGATGAATATAAAACAGTGCTAATTGAAAGTTGCCGCGTATTGTTACCCGTTTTCGTGTAAACGTTTCCTGAACTCGATGCGCGATTTTCCGCTATAGTTTTTGGAAAAACATGAACAAAACATAATATAATATATGTGGTACAGACGTTTCGCTTCGTCTGCGTTCCATGCAATAATATTATTATAACAGCATAACGCGGATTATATAAATATTACAATACTATAACAATCGAATTACACTTGCGTAAATTAATCCATTAATCTAATGTTTCGAACAAAGCACCTCGAATATATTATTATTAACAACACCAATATTGCGCTACTTCAGAGTTTAAGTCTACATAATAATATCGCGTTACATTAATTTATACTTAACCATCTACGGTCATAACTTATACGCATGTATACGTACTCAATAATAATAGATACAATATAAATATTATAATACATCAGTTTTTAATTCAATCGAAATGTGTTACGATGAGCAATTTCATAGTTAAGCGTCAGCTAAATACATAATTTTTATTGAAATAATGATGACATAATATTATACTATGTATAGTTAATTGTAGTTGAGCAACGATGTTTCGAATGATTCAATACGCTGTTATAACTAATAATACGATTTATCATAAATAATTGAAAATTAAGATTCGTAAGTATTTTGATAGTAAGATTGTCTTTTTGTTTTTGTTTTTTTTCTTTTTATTACAAAAAACAAGTATTTTTAATTTATATTCAATACATTATTTTTAATTTAAAACTTTTTCTTACGGGATTTGAGCTCAGTGAACTTAGTTAGGACATCGTCGACATTTATTGTTGAAGCCAACACATGTATATTATAAATTTTATATACCTACGTCATAATTTATGATTCATAAAAAGTTATTTTGCAAGAATTTTTAGTATAAAATATAAGTATTTCTATTAAAATTTGAAAAATTCCATGTTCAATTTTACTCGCCATTATAAGTAGGGACGCCAGCTGATCCTGTCTTTGACGGGTACAGGTGTCATCTGAATTGAATCATCCGAATCAGATACGTACATTTCCCCACCCCCACCCATTTCAACTTTTCAACTTTTTCCAACGCCAATAATCAGTGCTCCATTACTGCCAATTCCTGCCGTCATTTCCAGAATTTCTCCTCGAAACCAGCCCCCGCAAAAATTAAAAAACCATGGGCGAGGCTAGAGAAACGTTTCTCCAGCCCCACCCTTGGTCGGTAATTGATTTTTTCAACTTTTTCCAATGCCAATATTTAGTACTCCATTCCTGCCAATTCCTGCCACCATTCCTGGAATTCCTACTCGAAACCAGCACCCGTAAAAATTAAAAAACTATGAGTGGGGCTGGAGAAACGTTTCGAACAGGAATTCCGAGAATGGCGGCAGGAATTGGCAGGAATGGAGCACTAAATATTGACGTTGGAAAAAGTTGAAAAGTTGAAATGGGTGGGGATGGGGAAATGTACGTGAATCAGATTCCGTACGCCAGGGCTGCTCATGGAGAGGAAGGGATGACTGCATTCGCCGTGACTCCGAACAATATATTTTGAATTGGTAGTCGACTCGAAAATGTTAACGGCCAGCGATCCCACAAGCCACGATGGTGTTATGATGGGTATATTTACCGGGTTGATGTAAACAAAAATGACCTTAAAACACCTCCGTATAATCTAAATCGTGCCATGACGAATGCCGCAGAAAATTTCTATGACCGTATCAAAAGCGTATCTCTGTATACATACTGTAGAGTTCGGACGAATTCAGACCGAGCATCGTCCGGATTACCGGAGGTATTTCAAGATAACCAACTCAATTCAAATGACTAAGATTTTTATTTTTATTTTCACCACATTTATATTTATTGCTGAACTTTAAATTACAAATATAACGAAGAACAAAAAAAAATTACCTATAATAACATAATTTAAGTATTCGAGTATTTTTTTTTCTGAGTAATATACCTACTTCGAATTTTAATATAGTATTTACGAACAAATGGATTTATGTGCCGACCGGATTACCGTGTTCACCGGATTATCGGGTGGTGCGCACTATCGAGGCCGCCACATCCGCTTTTGCATCCTTTTATGATGTGTACACCATTTACCGCAGAAAGTACCAAAAGACCCGTGGAAATAGACTGCCGCGGATAAGTTGACATTATCGATCACTGGTCGTCACTGAAACTTTCAAAAAGGTCGTTTTTTCTCGGAATCGTACGTGTACATAGATGTATATAGAGACCACTACGGTGCTGTGGGTACGATTGTGGGCACGATTTCTACCATGGCTTCACCGACGCGATGACATCTATTATGGGTCCGATTTCCTGTAGCGGCGTCTCATCGATATTCACTAGCTTCCGTCGGCTTTTATACAGCCAAATTCTTTGATAATTTGCCTGCAATCAAAGCACGTATATTACGGCGTTTTTCTTACTCCTTATTACTAACTAACGACTTAACTGGTCATCTTATACTCGTATACGTACAAGTATGATGGATATTTGCTTCGATTATTATTATACAATCATCGGATGTTATTGATAGGAAATGGTACATAGTTATGGTACCTAGGGGGAGAAATTTTGTTTGAATTTTTCAACAGTTTACCAAACAATAATTGAGAAACACAATGAATAAATTGCAAAAAAAATAAAAAAAACATTCAACCGAGATCAAGTTTTGAATCAAGAACTGCCTAATATTTTATCACGCACTATTCCATTAGACTAGACTATTTAAATAATGAACATTTTCACGCTTATTCCATGTGCATTCATCTGTAGGTACTTATTTGAATTTTTATAATTTTTATTTTTTTTTTTTTTGCTTAAAAGTTGTAGTAAGTTATATAAGAGACAAGAAAAGCTAGAAGATTAAATTTTAATTTTTAATGCATTTTTATAAAGTACACAATATTAGTGACGATATTAGTATTTATAATCCATGGTTACACTTATTTATACGATAATTACTATATATATATATTATTTATAACTAATATTTATAAATATAAAATTAATTCATTCGAAGTCATTCGTCAAAATCATTTTTTTGAGAGCAGTGAACTTTGGTGAATTAGTTTTAAGTTTAAAAGACGAATACAGCAATATCATTACACGCGCTTCTATAACTCTCCTAATTTTCGTCCGACGTAGGATTAACATCTTTTGTTTTCACCGTTATTTCTTTTTTTATTTAATTTGAAATTTTACATTAATAATAAAAAGTTATATAAGGATAAACCGTGAAAAGCATGATTTTTTACTAATCACCGAATTTCTGCCGAATCTTGGAATTATCAGGGAAATCAAGCCGGATACATAAAAAAGATCATATTAATTTTTATTATAAGCCTATTGCAATTAGGTACACTGTAAAGCAGTTTAATACCGATATACCTAGTTAATCATAAAGATAATTGAACGTATTTTTTTACTACTTTTTATTTATTTATTTTACGTTAATATAAAACCTACTTTCGAATCGGAAAAAAATTATTACCTGAAAAAAAACCCTGAAATAATGTATTATTTATATTTTATATAAGGTGCTTATAATATATTTGTACCTTTTTCTTTTTTTTTTTTGTACAAAATGAAAGCTTAAAATATTTACTTATCTCGTTGAAAAAAAGAGCAAGTAGGTATAAGTTTTCTCATAAGAAAAAAATCGACCAACTATATTGTATCCTACTGGTAAATATTCTTATAAATTATAATCGTTTGAATAACAACCACATAATTGATATCAAATACATTTATTTAATAAATTTTTTTTTTTTTTGTTTCTGAGTTTTATGGATGATTTTTTAATGTTGATTTTAAACATATAACACTCAACTAAGATTATTGAACTTCAGAGTGTAAAATACTATAATATATATGGTCTTAAAACAGATACCTATATTAAATTTATCATGGTTATAATTATTATATAATCAACATCGTGCGTAGTATATTATAGTATGCAGTACTTTAATACGTATAGATAGTATTTATTATTTTCATTACTAAATATTTACAAAAATTCAATCACGTTATATGACTTTACTGTGCTCTATGACTATAACGATAGGAATACCAAATACATCATCTACTTAGTGTAGTTTGTATATAAAAAAAAAGTAATATTTTATAAAACAAAATACGTAGAAAATAAGAAACAAAGAAATTAAGATAGAAAACAAATCATATCAGATACCTATTTCTGATGAACGCGAAATAGCTATTTTTCCGGATCAAAGTATGTCCTCGGTAAAGCGTAATGAATAATAACATGAAATTGAACAATCCACGGTCAATCTTTGGACACACATACGTATGGATATTCTTTTAATATTATCATGACTCATCACGTTAAGCAATTTTCTGGAAAACTTGATTAACGTTCCGCTGTTGGGTTTTAGATAATATATTATTTAATATTTATTAAAGGGATACGATGATAGACTTGTAAATATATTAATATACCAATTTGATTTGGCCCTCTCGGAAATACGAACACTGATAATACGGCATAGTGTCAGTGATAAGGATAACACATGTACACAAACCGATAGCTGCACCTGCCGAGTTGATAGACGATATATTTGAACGGTTCCAGCTAGGGCAATAAATTGGCAAAATAGGCCTTTCCGATTTCTCGCAATTGGCAGTTTTATATCCGTTGTAACTTTTTTACACACAAATATATTATTTCAATACGATTTTCGGTACAGACTATAAAAGAGCAAACTATTATTTTTTTTATCCACGAAATACTGCCGCCTATAAAAAAAGACATTATGTTAATTCCGTTGTTATCGGTGCGGTGGCGTGCGTAGAGCTTGCTCGTAATAAAATATATATAAAATACAAATATTATATGAATTTCTTAATATCGCTAAATGCAAACCGGTCGTCTACCGATGTAGCTACGTCTATATAGTGGCTGCGTCCACGCAGTATGCCCGAATATAATAAGATAATAGTATCCTGTATTAGTATGTAAAATATTTTAAAATCAATGGTTTATAGTAAAGGTACCTAGGTATTCATATAATTTTTCGTTCCAGTGTATTCTGCGCACCGATGCTCCTCACGTGCATTGCATTAAGTATGCATGATTGTCATGGCTCCGTCACCGCATCAGTGAACGCGTACAGTAATAAAATGTTAAAAAAATAACCAAACACTTCGAAAGTATGAAGTTATAACTTATAATATATAATATAGTACTGAACCGCGGGATTTTCGAACTGTAATGCAATCCGTAACAAGTTTTATCGCATGTTTATATGCACGGTGTTCGTCTTCGTCGTGAACGAGTGGCCTGTGAAAAAGAATAAAGAACAAAAGTCTAATGATTATATTGATATCCGCGTGCGATCCATAACAAATAATATATGATACTGCCATTACATTATGATTATTATTATTATTGTATACTTTATCACGCATAATGTTCTTGCATCGAGTGTGCTTCTTACGTCGTTCTACTACGTAGATATTCCCGAGTGTCATTAATGGATAACTACGGTCTATCATGACTAAAATAAAAAAAAAAGAATGTATTATTTTTAATTTTTTATAATTAATTTTGTAAAAAATGTATAAAATGCATACGTAATGCATTCAACACATGCATACTTATTGTGCCCATTACATTGAGTACATACTGTGTATATATAATAAAAAAACTACTTTGTGCGGTGTTGGCATATTATAATATTATAATAATAATATACAGTCTTGGACTCGAACGGCCGTGGTTAATGACACGAAAAAAAATTGTACCCGTAATGACGTGATCATCATCGCCTATTGATAATAGCGAAATTAAAGAGCTGGCGTGAAATACGTTACTTTTATACACGAGTACACTAAATTCGTGAACGTGTATCACTCCGCACTCGTGATGATAATTCACCATGTGATAAAGCATTGGAAAAAAAAATAATACAATGAGTTTTGCTTAATATGATCGCATTGGTTCGGATCATTTTGATTATATTACCGGTTTATTCCATAAAATATTTTTATTTTTTTTTATGTTATTATTATATTTATACGTATATTTAAAATGAAATAAATACAATTGAAATAAATTAAAGACACAATCAATTTTTTATTACACTTGAAAATCTACTATTGTCATTTTCATAATAGCCTAAAATTAAAACCCATATTCAATTAGGTAATATATGTATGCATAATTTTTATGTAATAAAATCCTTAAAGATATCTTCTGCACCTTGATAGTCTGTATCTTTTTTTTCTCCACGTGTATTTTTAAAACATTTTTTCTGTTTTTCCAGCGAGTCACCACCCAACTGTTGGACTAAAATTGTCTACACCTATTGCAATGCTAATTTTATAGCTTTCTCTTCTTTAAATAAAATTAGTCTTATAAAGAGTTATAAGTTTGAAACACTATAAAAACAATAAGAATGTTAACAAAAGTGATTAAATTGTCCGGTACTTGATTGTAATAAAATATCAATTTAACATTAGTAATATAAAATTTGGTTTGAGATTTTCAATTTTGATTCCAATAAACGGTTGATTCAATAAACCAGTGATCACATTAAACGGAACTTACTGTTTAATATATTCATGATATTTTTGATGATCGAAGCGCGACATCCAGTATTCGAAGCGTATACGCAACGATTTTACCGATATACCAACGTTGATATTTTTTAATCATAAATAATACATTGGAGTTTCATCCCATTATTTGTGCACTTTACGGTGAGTTTTAAAGCCTTCAGAGAAACACGACAGTGGAGCGACATGACTTCAATAAAAATGTATCAAACTCAATTGCAGGTCAACGAGTCTCTTCAATAATACTGCAGCGCTTAGAGGGGTACGCGACAGAGAGGGAAAATATTTTTATCATTTCGAATAGTGAACGTCGTATATCCGTAGAACGTGGCAAACTGCTGAATTTAATTTTCGTAGGATCAATGCTGAGCGAACTTTCTAGATCTATAGACGATACACTATATAGATAGGTACAAATGTACAATATGTATAGGTAACTATAGACTATATACAGAATGTCCCATAATGACATATTCATCGGGATATCTCCTGAGACAAAGAAAATAATCAAATTTCGTTTTTTTTTATACAGTTTACAGAGAAGAAATAAGGACAATCCCTTAGCAATTTAAAAAAAAAAAATACACTTTATTTTATCCTTGTAAACATTTAGACGATTCGCCTTTCTATCTTCATTAACCTCGTGATTTCATTTGTTTTTTAGTTTACATAAAATGATAGTTGTTTTGAACTTTAATCATTTATGTATACTATATTTGTATTTTTACCAAATCGTAAAAATTTAATTTAAGTATGAATATATTTATATTCCTCTTCGCTGTGAGCCATGTAAAAACAGAATTTGATTATCTTCATTACCCCAGGTCAGGTACTCTAATTGGTATATCTACGTGAAATGCATATATATGTGTGTGTGTGTGTGTGTGTGTGTGTGTGTGTGTGTGTGTGTGTGTGTGTGTGTGTGTGTGTGTGTGTGTGTGTACACGTTTGATAACAACCGCAGTGTGCAGTTACTTTTAAACGAAAACCACGTCTGTGAAAAGGTCACCAAAAGCGTACTACGAAAAGTAAATTTGCAATGTTCCGTGTCTCATAAAACAGATACACTACGGCGATAGCGCGTGTTTAATTTAACTACGTGTTCACTTAAATATTACGAGTAGCTTAACGTTATACTTTTACATAAATACGTGTAAATATTAGGCGCACGTCGTCGATCCGCCGGCATGTACGTGTTTGTCTTATAGTTTTTCATAAAGCACTGCAGTATAGCCGTGTATGCATTATTAATCATAATGTGTATCCTCGAGATATATAATTATTATGGGTAAAAAAAAAAAAAACAGAAAAATAAGGATTAATCACTGTGGTGGTATGATACACTATAATATAATAATATACTCTTCGTTTTGTTTTACATAAAAACAACTAGGTCGAACAATTAATGTTATCTGTCGTTATATTATTATACGGTTATTTAAGCGTTATACCTACGTTGAGATAAAAATGAAAATGGAGGAATAAAAACGTGGTGATGGGAAGTGCTAATCCGGTATTCGACATCAAAGTTCTTAGGGTAAAAAATGTGACTGCCAAAATATTTGTAAATTAAGCTGCCCGAAAACGCAATCTACGAGATCAGAACAGGAAATTAGCATCTTAGCTGGCATGATGTCAAAAGAAATTTGCAAAACGTTTTATAAACAACGCGAACGGCGGACTGCGTATAGGGAGGGAATTTGACGTAAGATAAATTATATTAATAAAATTGTACTTCAAAAAGTGAATTCAGATCTTCTAGACGTATATATATATTTTATACTTTTTTATACATATATATTATGTAGTTACAATAATATCTAATGTACGATAATTAATTTTGTATAATAACATAACGTATACGGGAGTGGAAGCAAACAAACACGATATTGATAATTTTCCAAGTTTATTAGACAAAAAAAACATTTGTCAGAATAATATCAACTAAATAAATCGAAGTGTATAGGATTTTAGATATTTATGTTAAAAGCATTTAATTTTCATAATTATTTATATCATATTGTTATATGTGATCCTACGTGTTTACTTTTTATAATGTCGGAAAGCAAGAACACGTGAACGTGAGAGAAATGTGTTAACAAGAAAAAACCTCCAAAAAAGATAATGTGTAATAATTTTTGAGTTGAAAGTTTTCGTGAAAATATTTACTTAAGGAAATATTATTGACTCCAGCTAACTCGTTATTAATTTACATCGAAACGAGTAGGTATCCACTATATAATGACGTCATGTTGAGTATATACATTTTATATTTTTATAAGTTTCTAATCAAGTATATTTGTTTACTATACTTTTGTACGTATTGCTTTCAAAATATCAAATCTTGGCTATAAATTTTCATGCTGCTATAGGTGTTCGTTTATTGTCCATATGTTTTTTTTTTTTATATAGAAAACGAAAGTAAGTACATCGTATTCTGAAAAATGTATATTTTGATTTTAATCTATGATGTGTGGTGTTCCATAATTACCTTCGATTATTTTGTTTTACAATTTTCTTTATGATTGAGATCAAAAGTCAAGTATTCGAATTCAGAATTATAGCGTTTATTTTAGTCATAGCTTATGTGGCTTATAATACTATTTTTAGAAGTGCAATCAAATAAATCGTGAAACATTATACGTGTGTTAACGTTGTATTATTGTAATCAAAGAACCGGTCAATATTTTTCTTTGTCATAATATACAATCGAATTTTTATTCAATACACTTGACGGTTTTTAAAAAAAATTTCGTAAAATAAGAATAAAAGCAAATAATAATGTATCTAATAATAATATTAATAATATTTATATAGATAATATAATTAATAGGATAACGTTATTTTTTCTTACATTTTTAGTTATCAGTGCCTATAAATGTTTACCTCAACAATTAGAAATATAATTAAAATTGTAGTGAACATAACTTAACAATGATAATATGAAAATTAATAATAACAAGTTCTAATATATTGTTTATACAATTAAAATTAAAATAACTTCATATGCCAATCGGTTACCTAATATTGACAGATTAAATATTATACATAGTGATAATTGTAATATTAAAAATTAATGAATAACCTTAGGAATTATGATCATAATAAAATAAATAATAATAAAAGTTACAACCATTTGACTACAAGGATGGATGGATGTTTGTGATTTTGGATTATGGGCATTTGTAATTAAAGGAGCATATAACAAAAATATTAAGTTTTTTAGGAAGAATGTTCAATTCTAAGAACAATGTTATAAGTTAAACGTTTTTACTCACATTCAATAGGTTATGAGCAATTGAAAAAAAACGCGTAACATTATTGGGCCTGGCTCATTGTAAATGCCTATTTTACACGTGTAAAAGTTCCTCTCTTCACATAACGATTTACCAACTTAAAAATTTTATTTTGGAAATTTAATTTACGTACAAGTATGTAGCAAAGACGATAAAAAAAAACATAATCTCAATAAAACGTTTAGTTTTTTAAATATTGAAAATCTTAACATAGGTGTTTTAATTAAATAGCACGTCATAGCGACTTATTCTAACGAAAACATGTAGATAAAAATATCTCTTTTAAGATTTTTAATATTTAAAAAACTAATCGTTATATAAAAATGCTAATACTTTTATCGTTTTAACACATAAAACCACACATTTATACGTAAGTTTAATTTCCAAAATAAAAAGGTTTAGGTTGGTAAATCGTTGTGTGAAGCGAGGAACTTGTAATTTTTCTTATGAGATAAGCAATAACGATGACGATAATTTTTTTACATTGGATTTTCACCAAATCATTTCGTATGGCCATAGCTACAATAATAATTTAACATTGAAAAAAGTTTAAAGAAATTTTTTTTGTGTTATGTGCTCCGTCGTTAAGGAGATACGGTATTCTTGGAAAGCATAAAAGGGAAATGAATAGAGTTATAACTTATATGGTCTAGTTGCACTACAATAGCTGAGATATAATATTTGAAATAGGTTCGGTTTTTAAATTTTTCAAGTTGCCTATATAGTTGCTTCTGTGTAGCCTTTGCACCGGGTGTATATCGTGTACGAATAATGACTCAATGATGTATTCGTAATTTTTTTCTAGGGTATACGCTCAGCACATAGACGTATATTGATGGGAGAGGGGTGGGGAGCTTAATTCTCTCTCTCTCTCTCTCTCTCTCTCTCAAAAAAAAAAAAATTCTTACCAAACCTAAAATTAACTTAAGGTAGGTCGTGGGGTATACCACCGTGTCTTTATATTTAAATTGATTATCTACCCCCTCCCCCCCAAAAAAAAAGGTATTTAGACATATTTACGTCATGCAATAGGATAAGATGGAATTAGAACAAACTTTTTATCACATAATTTCGTTCTGTTTGCCATGAATGTGGTAAATAAAATTAATCTTATACATTTTTTTTTAATGATTATAACTATAAGATAATTGGTAATTCAATAAAAATCTTTTTTACTAAGAATATCTGAATATAATATAATATATTACATAACTATCATTATAAATATAAAAATGTGAACTGACTAATGACTATAGAATCTGCCTATGAAATCTGTACAACGAAAAACGAGCCGCCGACATCGCCTAGCAATTAATAATTTATTTTACTTATGCCTTTGATTAATTTTGAGGTATACGTGGGTATACGCGCGTATACCAGCGTATCTCTAGTAATAAATCAGTAAACTGGAGGTAGGGTATACGCCGTATACCCGCGTATATCCTCCAATACACCACTGAAATGACTCAGATATGGCAGACAAGAAATTTATAAAGGCAGTTACTATTGATGATGTAAATAGCTCAACCTTGATCATCTTCCTTGTGAAAAGTATTTGACCTTTTTTTTAAAAAAAAGAAGCACAAATTTTATAGTTTTTAGTCCGTACACCAGAACGTAACGCGCATGATTGTTACTACTTTTACTTTTTTTGGTAGTTCCGATGATTTGACGCAGTCCTTGGTGAGATATTCGTTGCTGCATTTAACACATTTTGGTGGTTGATTACACTGAAAACGTGTGTGACCGTATCGTCGAACCCTGTGTTATTCTTTGCATCACGTGCGTGTGCTTCAAATAGGGCTTAGATATGGCTAGCAAGTTATTTGTAGGCACTATTGGTGATGCAAGTGACGCAATCTTATTTCAATAGTAGTAATACGTTAGCAGTAGGTATTCATTGTTGGGTAAATGTAATGCACATAAATGCTTACTTGACGTATGCACCTAATTCAAATGCTTTTATTCCTTATTGTCGAAAAACTGTATAAATAAATGTTCTCCATTATTTAAATAATTAAAAATGCAAATATTGGTACATTATTGCTATACTGAAATAATCTATGATGAATTGATGATTACAGTTTTGAAAGAAATTTAATGATTCTGACACATTATTTTGCAGTACTTTTGAAAGTTTTGAAATACAAATTTTATTACATACTGTAATAAAATTATATGTATTATCAAATAATAATACAAAATTAATTCGTTAAAAGGAAAAGTTTTTCGTCAAGATGAAACGTCTTTTCATGAAAATGTCATGGTTCCATTAACAATTGCGTTGTATAGAGGGTTTCACTAAACAGAAATTCATTAAATAGACATTCGACTGAAATAATAATGTACAGTAAAAACTTGCACGGACGCAATAGTATAATGAAAATGCGTATATACCAACAGCTGTTCTTCAGAAATCATTATGCAAAACACCTTTATCATGATTATATAATACTGTAATATTGTATAAGTACAATATAATAATATACAAAGAATATAATAATATAGTACTTTGTGAAGAAAAACGCCCGCATCGCGAGTAAAAGATAAAAATATATTATTACACTAGGTATACTGGGGCAATCTCCCTGTTAAATTTCTACCCTCATTTGCGATGCGAAATAATAATAACAACAGTTCGCGAAGTACGACGACAATATTTTTCGTTGACGGACATATTATTATTATCGTACAGATCACGGTACTGTACGTAATATATATGTATACGATCTACGCGTTTATATAACAAAATATAAAAACGTGCGCTTTGGTGATATTATATAGAACGCAATGTCGGTCATTCTCCGATTTCGTCTCCAGAAATGAGACCGTTAACGTCTAAAGGCGCGTACTCTAATGTAGCCGATGGCGTGATTCGCGAAAATTGCCTTTGCTTCTGTCAACTACAATTTATACAGGTATCTACGCAGCGATATTCATCATTCGTATCGCGACGATTTTATCGTGCGAATTAAGTCATATTTTACGCGTTTTTCCACCCAGTATATCGCTAGATACTTTATACACTCATTAGTCATTATGTTAGGTCACGGACATTGAAGCACTGAAAAATCTATAAAAATACACGGAAGTCGGAAAGAATACATTTTTGACACGAAAAACTTAAAAAATTGCTCGAAAACACAGATCAAAGTTCTCAACAATATTGTGAATTGATCGCTCGTGTACTAAACCTATATGCAGTCTGCGATTATAGTTGAATTTATAAGAATTAGTTTTATGAGTTTTCAGCATTAATAAACATACGTATTTTAAATGTAGTGGGGGTTTTGTTTTTAATTTTACAGATTAACCTAGAATGATATAGTCCATACAGGAACGAGTATAGAGGATGCCACACCCGAATATTATATTGTATCCGTCTTACAAATGTACAGTATAGCAAATTTGCGTTGAGTAGTTCAAATGCTTTGTTGTTAGCTTCAACATTATCATAAACTGATATATTATAAACAAACATCATGGGAAGAAAATTCTCGGTGTTTCGTAGGGTGGTTTTTTTATAATATTTCAATTTTTAAACGAGTTATGAGTATGTGAAATATTACTTGTAATTATAATTTATTATAGCTTAACTTTTAATTTATTTCCAAAAAAAATTCATAACTGGCTAGAAATAATTTTTTTTTTGATAATAGATTTAGGCTAATATTAATGCAAATATTATATTTACTGAACGCAAATTCGCTATGTTTTACGTTTGTAACTTGTAAGACATAGACAATACATGGGGGTGTGGTGTCCTCTTTATTTTCTAGTTCCATTAATACATCCAACACGAAGTTTGACATTTTATATAATATATTACATACTCTCTAGTCATTATTCGTTGTATAAACGTTTATTAGATTGTTCATTCTATATTTTAATATTAATGTAGATCGTATAAATTATTAAAGTTATTAATACAGTTATTGTATTTAGAAGAATTTGTCAAACCAATTTTTTCGCCAATTCAACATAAAAAGACATGAGGTAACCTAGTTCAGATTCCACTCATACAAAAATAAACAAATATGTTTATATATCACCAAAGGAACCTGTACATTTTGTTAGTGCTTTTAGTTTCAATGTTTAAAATACATAAAAGCTTGGTAAATATTATTATAATATAACAAAATTCACTTATATAAAAATCAGGTGTTCCATAATTTTTCATACAAAAAATGTCAAGTATTAAGTGTGGGATTTCTTCCCTTTATGCGTTTTTATGGATATAGCTCATAATATATCGTTAACATCTAGCAACGGTATTGAAAGCTGTAGGTATCTCGAAAAAGTGAAGTGCCTGGGAATGCTTACGCCCACAGTTAGGTTACTGAATACTGACTGTACTCAAAAGTGTGTAGGTTTTTTCTCCATTCCTAGTTCTAGTTCTATCTCATTTAAGTGTGAAGCATATAGTTTGGGGAATTTCAACTCTTGTGAAATTATCGAAAAAAAACCACATATTTGCGTTTATCACTCAATATAATTAATCACCATATTTTGTTCGTCAGTTGCCTCTTGGATAAATTGACTCAAGCCTAACAACTTCAAAGGTCTCTATCTCAAAAAGTGTTAAGTTTTATAAAAATCATACTGCATAACAATAATTTTTTTTATAAATGTAGTGAAAAAGATAACTAAGAGCCATTTTTACTTATAAATTATTTAGATAAGTATTTGATACCTTTGATCGCAAATACTGGTTGTGAATTCGCAATTATTGCTTACGTTGCGTTGTACATATATTACAATTTATTTCATGTAAACACTATAAGCTTAAATGATTCAGTAAGGGGAATTTTAAAACAGAAAAATAAAAAAATCTTTCCAGTGATTATTAATAATAATAATAATAATAATAATAAGTAATAGCAGTATAAATCCAAAGCTGAATATTGCAAAAATATTCATTAAAAACAACTTCAGTGTAAATTATAAACTTGAGTTTTTCCAATTAACGAACGAGCCTATTTCGCATAAACGATCGTTGTACGAAAAAATTTTACTACCCACACTTGAGTATATTTTTCCCCAAATACACACATATATTATATTAAGTGTACGTGACACTTGGCACATATGATATTAGTTTCGTCATTTTTTTTCTGAAAAAAAATCATGTCATTACTGTTATACGTTTATAATACCATTACAGTATTTTATTGGCGTTCAATTTTAGTAAACGCACAATATAATAACACTAATAAGAATAATAATAATAATAGAAGTAATAATACGTAGTTATACGACTTTATTATTACTATACTTGCAATATGTTTGTCAAGTACATGTATTAATTATTTTCATTTACGACTTATTGGCTAACAATAAATTGGTTACGCCGAACAATTTTAAATTGTAAAACCTACGGTCGCTCTGAACTCAATATATGTGTGCGCAGAGATATACTACTATATATACATATACTTATGTACTATATTAGTATAAAGGGGCAGTTTAACAATTTTCGTTGACCGGGGCAAGCCTAAAATATTCACTGTACAAATTTTATATTTTGCCAAAAAAAAAAAAAAAAATTGCAGCTTGGTCGAATTATTAGGTACCTATTACCGCTGTAATAAAATAATTTTATTATTTAATCATAATTAAAAAGAGGATTTTTAGGTTTTTTGCATATTATATATTTATTGGCTTTATGCAGCGCAACGAGGATAAAAAATATGGACAATTTATCCATTACAGTGTTCGTAGAAAAAATTTACTTCACACTTTACAGGCTTACAGCATTAATATCAATAATATTATAGACGATGTATACCTCACCGTCCATCCATAATTTTGACCGAGGCAATGGCCTCGGGACTTTTGCATGTTCAAGCCGCCTCCGGTAATATAAAATAATACGATACTGATAATAATTGATTATACGAAACGTATTTTACGCCCTCGACTCTGGCGCGGATCATGTTATATTCCGTCACCTCTACACGCCGTCGTCGTCGTCTCCGTCGCAATCGTCTACGATTCGGGGTGTATCGCGTACAACATTCGCAGGATGGGATATCAATAACCGAGTCGACCTCCAAAATCGTTTTTTTGCAGCGCACTCCTCCACTGTGCATAAAGCCGGAGGTCGGTATACTTGTTAGTATGCGGCGTTCGAGTGTTTTCGAGTATTGTTCCGTTTTACTCGGCGACAAACACCATTACTTGGAAACGTCGTTTCCATAATAAAATGTACACGCCATATTATTACGTTTTTATTTTTCCATTTTTATACGCGTCCCGGTGAAGTATACTTACTTATAAGTCTAAACGGTCCAACGACACGTCCATGCGATGATGCAGTTATATTTAACAATAATAGTTCGATTAGTTCGTATCGCGTTAGACGACAAATATCGATTCGAATAATAACGTAAATGACGATAGCTCAATGAAATAATAACATATTGAATAAAAAAATTAAATAAATAATACAACACTGTCATTGATAGTGTATTTATTCACTTTAGATTCATAAACTATTAAAATAAAGCAACGCCTCTGAAAAGTTGGTCATAAATAATGTTTGGTATACTTATGATTATATCCCGGATTTATATGCACTAATAACCATCCAAATAGCTAAAAATGTTAAATACAAATACATAATATATATTATGTACTAAAACGTTCGAATATCCGTGAAAAAAAAAATAACCACTGAAAAATTATCAAAGTCATGTAAGTTATGATTTATAAGTTACTGCAGATATATCAATGGCTAATTAACACTCATAAATTAGAAATGTTAGGCGGCTTCAATAAATCAATATTGGTTGTCAAAACATGTTCAGACAAATATATGTATTTGTAAATAATAATTATTATGTGAATGTTTAATTGAACAACTTATTAATATTGGAATTAATACGTGTTGCGTTAAAAAAAAAAATATGACTTACCAAGTACTAAGCATTTGGGTAACGAGGGTGGTGTATTGAAATCGAACATTACTCCTTAAGTAATATTGTACGGCTTATATTATGTTGAGCGTGTAAAATGGCAAGTTGGGTCGACGTGCAAAGTCTGCTGACGAAGAAATCTTTGGTAAAAGTAAGAAAGGTTTGGTCGGGAAAGACAGAGTGGAAGTCTGGAAAAGTTTTTGAACAGCAAAGCTCTGAGAACTAGCTCATCCAGAGGTTTGCGAAAGGTTTTTTGAAAAATCTAAATACTTCCAAAACAACTTGTCAACTCTAAGTTTTCCATCACATACGTACATATTGTTTAATTTTTATAATATTGTGTCGTATGGACAAATACTTACAAATGATAGTGTTTCTAAATATTAGAAAAGTGTAATTCCGTGTATGCTGTAATAGTTATGCACACAGTCATAAACAAGAGAATAACAACAAAAAGGCGAATAAGTTTTTACTCCAGTGAATTTGAGAAATGAGTTAACCCCATCAAATGGTTTTTTCGCTATTAACTTTATTAAAAATTTTTATGAAATCAGTTACATAGAAAGTGTCATAAGTTCAGAATTCATTAAACGTTCAGCATTAACCTTGAAATCTAAGAATTACAATTTTTTTACTATTCATAATTCATATCATCATGTATATAACATTATATGTACAGAATATAAACGCTTACTAGATTTCGTATTATTTCTTATAAACTTTTCCGAATAGTTTATCACATTTTTCGCTTAAATAATTTCGTATTCAGTACACACGCAAAAAATATAACGGAGTTCGACGTTACCTGTGAATAAAAATACAAGTATTTACAATCGAAACGTCAAATACAGAATATTATAATAATATGCTATCCGAATGTTATCTACATTTTCATGTATGTATACCTATAATAACGTCTAAGAAGTTTATTTTTTTACTAATAATAATTTTCATAACGTAATGTTATTGAATAATTGTTGTAAGTTATTCTCAATGTACGGAACATCAAAATAGTTGTGGAAAATATTTCGAAACTCTTAGGACTTCGCGGATCAGTATTGAACAGACTATTTTATTATAGCACTATATCAATTGAATTCATGACATAATGACTGTTTCAATGTAAATACAATCGTGATGATAACCATATAATTTACTATGATAGTCCTCAACATCCAGTCCCCGTATTGGATTATCTAAAATATAATACCCCAGTGTTTAAGTTCATGGATGCCATTATTATGGTTGAGTTGAGGTATCGATATCAAAAACAAATACGTATACATTAATACATTAAAGACGAGAGTTACTACAATCAAAGACTAATTTCTTATTCAAAGAACACACGATAATTATGTTATAGTTTTTAAAAGTTCTTTTTGTATACATTTACATTACATTCCAAGGTACAGTTATTATAAATTGTGAACTTTAAAAAGCTAAAAAAATAAACATCTATGTATTACTTAAAATTTCTAACTAATTTCAAGAGTAATAAAAATAAAAAAATATAAGTATATTTTAAAAAAATACTTATCAAACATTGTTATCAATAGCATACCACTCTAAACAAACATAAAACAAAAATATTTATAGAAATACAACATTATTTACTAATATTGTAATAGCATGTTTTGTTTGCAATGTTTAATTGTTCTCGTCGTCAGTTAAATGAAAACAAAACATAAGTTTTTTTTTATGCCGTACCGACTTTTTAAGAGTACAATATTTCTACGTGCTACGGGAAACAACTACTTATTAATTATTTTACAAAAAAAAAAACTCAAAGAACATTAACGTTTTTAAGGACTAAACATTAAAAATTGATAGAAAGTAACACAGCTGCTGCTTAAAGATTTTAAACTAAATAAAAATAAAATATAAAATAAAATAAAAAACATGAATTTTTACAATCAGTTTCCTTAATTATAAAAATTTCAATTATGAAGTATTTTGAATGTCTTTCACAATTAAAATATTTTTAATTCAACTTATTATTAGTATAAGTAAACTAAAATTAATATGAAACATAAAAAATAAATGCAGTTATAAAATAATGTACAACTTATTATGTAAATTTTTTCACGATCAACTTCTCCCTAAAACTTTAAACATAAAATGACAAAAATGAAAAATAAAATGCATGTTAAGTTGTTAAAATCTCCGAGCCGTGGTTGTTTTGAAATGTCATAAAGGAGTGACATATTTTATTTTACTATCAATTTTAAAGAATTTTTTCTTGTTTTATATGAACGTATTTACGTACCAACTTATTAATTACAATAAGATACGAAGTAATCCAAATAATAATTGTTGATTAAAAACAACGGATCTAATTATTAAAGTTTAAAGCTATGAATATAATTGTTGTTTTTAATCATTACTCGTTATAATAGTTAAAAGTATAGTATAGGTACTTTTGAAATGAAGTATTTTCCATAGTGAGAAATTTTTGTTTAAATAATTATTACATGAATGGAAAATCTTTAAGAATATTATTAGCGTTGGTGCGGTTCGTCGGTACTGAGTCGAAAGATAATTTTTCAAAAGTTTATATTAATTATTTATGATATTACAGTGCTTGCGATATATTTCGATTTTGATTAAAAAAAAAACAAAATGAAAATAGAAACTTAAAAATATTCATCCAAAACCGTGATAGTGCGCCCGTAATTAATGCGACTGATGAATAATGGCCGTGTTATTACATAAAAGTCGCAGCTAGCAAGTCGAAAACCCAAGAAAATAAGAGACTGTGTCGTAAGATACACAGAAATTTATCTATAAAGAATATTCATCACAGTTTGTCGGGTAAATAATAAAATCGTTTGCGTTTCGTTTTTTGCACCGTTTTACGCTATGGATCACCTAATATATATATATATATACACACACGCGCGTAATTGTATCAATAGTTCTATTACTCGAATCGCACTCTATAATACTTTATGTTGATAGCTTTAAAGATTTTAACGAAACAGATTCTTATCAAAGATTCGTGACCTCGTTTTCGTTACGTACTTTTCGGCTGAATTATGTACGCTTTAGTAGTACAATGAACTTTTATACACAGTCGAGTTGTTGCACATAAAATAACGCGTTAAGTCGTCATCGTTATTACAGCAGCTTTAATAATATGGCCGAAAATTTATAACGGTCGTTGCGATATTTTTGAATAACGGTGCAGTTTGATAACTTTTAATTAAAACTATATCGTTAAGTGCTGATTAATTAAACGCTTTCTATAACTGTGTACAGTGTGTATTCAGTCGAGCGCGTATTTTTGTGAAAAAGAAACCACTTCTTATTTTCTAATGTAAACAAAATATGGATTGATCCCCCGAGCGCTATTGAGTGTTTAATAATGAATTAAGTATCGAAAAAAATAATCTAGAATCGAAAAGTGACACCTTGTCGTGTTCATTCCACCGGTGTACGGACAGCTACGGGTTATAATTTTTCCACCATCATCGTGTCATTTCAAACCGAGCCAGTACAATATATCAATTATAATATAATATTATTATTAGATAAAGGTGGTGATATTAAAATATTATTATATAGATCGATGATTTAAAAAGAAATTTAGTTGTAGATGAAACAAATAGAATTTCAATTCGCTCTGAAAGTAATGAATTATAAGATCAATAGGAATAATGTTTATGTACCAATTAAAATAAAAACATTGAAATAAAAATCAGCTTTTACATGGTAGGTTCACGAGTTTGTTAAAAAAAACATGGAATTTTTGTTCACACGTTTTTACAAGATAATAAAGGAATTATCGACATTGCCTATAATACTTTAGTGATGAACCAACCAGATAGTAATACGATGATAAAAATGCTATAAATTAAATACAATAGATCATAAACAAAAGTTTCTGTCTTCACAGCAAATAAATTCATAGGAATTAATAATATTTTAATAGAAAATCAAAGATTAATAAAATATGTAACAAATCGTTAAAGCGAAAATAAAATTGTTATTATAACGGAAATACCTTTAGTCACAACAAAACGTAACTCCACACAACTACCAATACCAAATAAAGACAACGAACAAAGAAAACATATTATGCCAATACTATATATAGATACACCCTATATCACAATCACGAAAGATAGAACACAAAATGCATCCATATCTAATGAACAAATGGACCGATTTTGCAAGGAAACAAATATATATATAGGATATATCAAACGGTCAAACCGATACTTTTAAATGGTGATTCAGCACCATGCAATGTTAAAATATTTAACGAAACAGATCAAAATCGAAATTAAACGAAATAAAATGTCGTACAAAAGTGTAATGTGCAGTGTGATCATTATAAGAATATTTATAAGCTTACTATTTAAAAAAACAAAAAAACCTATTAACATTATGAACATGGCTATCGGGAACCACGACACGCATGAATAGAGAGAATATAATAATTTTCAAATAATAAACAACTTCATGGAATCACTTACAACGCGCCAAAAACAGTCACCAAGCAAGAGCAACAGCTACATATAAAAGAACCCTGGACCAACCATGAAGCAGACGTATCAGGCCAGACGTATTGAGAGGATCAGACGAATTCAGCCACCAACTGAAAAAGCTCGACTTTTGTTACACGCATATTAAAATTGTCTAAAATTTGTTGATCTACTAAAAAGTGTTAAATAAAGTTTACCTTAACTTAATAAAAAGTATTCTGAACCTTTAACTCAACTGACGATATTGTTTAACGTTTAAAGGGGCATTATTAAGTGGGGACTATTATTGATAAATTTAAAATGTTATATTTATTGGGTATGTAATATTGTTGTGTGTTTAGAAAAAAAAAACGATATTATTATTAATTATATTTTATGAATACTGACGAGAAAACTGATACATCTCATTAAACTTAGTCACTTTAACGTCTAAAGGGAACCCTAATAAGGAATTAAATAAAAAGGAAAAAATCCCCAAAGCGGAAAATAAAATTGAATTTATCCCAGAAGTAAGGGAAGATAGACTTAAAAACCTCGAAAAGGAATTAGACGATATCATAGCCCAAAATACCAAATAAATACTCGAAGTAGTAATAAAACTGAACACACACAGTTAACTTTTGAACCAAAACCCAAAATAAAAATGACCCAACCAACTAACGAAACCACCCTAAGGTTGGACGATGCATTAAAAATGATACCATATTGTACAGGGGAAACCGACGTACACCAATTCATTAGTGGTTGCGAAACAGCCGTAAATTCGGTAGACAAAGATAACATACAATTCATAATACGATATGTATTAACAAGATTATTAGGGAAAGCGTTAGACGTAATACAACACAAAGAAACTACTAAATGGACAAATATTAAGAACATTTTAAAAGAAGCATTCGACACACAGTATTCAGCTTCAGCCCTACAATTACAAATAAATTCGATATAAATGAACCACGGAGAAACCGTAAATAGCTACACTGATAGGATCCAACAGTTATATTTTAAATTATGCGATATTTATACTGCTAATAAAACAAAAGAAGATGCTAGAGTTATTCAAGGAACACTAAGAGAACAAACGTTAGGATTATATATAAAAGAATTAATAAGACCCATAAAAGTCGAAGTAAAATCGAGAGATCCAAAAGCATTAGAGAAATTATTATTAGACACGGGTAGCGATATAAATATTATAAAAATTGATTATTTAAAGGAGGATTTGATCATAGACTAATCAATTAGAATTCTAATACGCGGTATAAGTGACGAATTAATTAGAACAATAGGAACAATTACTATACCTGTAGTAATTAAGAACACCGAGATAAAAATAAAATTTCATGTCGTTGGCTCACGCGTTCCTTTAATAAAACATGGAATATTAGGTCACACTTTCTTACGCGATAATAAGGTAGTTATCGACGTAGCAAATAACACCCTGATGATGAATCAACCAAACAAACCAACAATGATAAAAAATTATTATAAATTAAATGCTAGATCAGAAACAGTAATTTCGATACCCATAGCTAATAAATTAATAGAAAATAGTAAAATTTTAATAGAGAAACAAGAATTAACAAAAGATGTATATTGCGGAGAAAAAAATAGTTCCGTTAAAAGGGGGAAATGTCATAATCAGTGTAATGAATATATCCGAATACGAAAGAAAAATAAATCACGAACATATAAACAAAATTTTATATAACAATGAAATCGATTTAGAAACTCAATCCATTAATTTCGATAATAATAATAACTGTGACCGAATAAATAGAATAAGACAATTAATAAAATCGGATAATATGAATAAATTAGAGAAAGGCTCTATTTTTAAAATCTGCGAGCAATACTCAGAAATATTTTATCTAGGCGGAGGTAAATTAACATTTACAGATACCATCGAACACATAATTAAATTAAAACCTAATGTCCAACCACTATATAGAAGACCGAATAGGTTACTTTTTAGTCAACAGGAAGAAATAAGAAACCAGATAGCTGAAATGGAGAACGATGACAGTCCCTGGAACGCACCCTTACTTTTAGTAAAGAAAAAACTCGATAATTCGGGAGTTCAAAAGTACAGAATAGTCATGGATTTTAGAAAACTAAATGAGGTAATTTTAAAAGAATTTCACCCTTTACCCTTTATAACAAAGATTCTAGACAAATTAGGATATTGTACCTTATTTTCTGTAATTGATTTAACACAAGAATTGTATCAGATTCTTTTATCAAAAGATTCTAGGGAATAATATACAGCATTTAATACTCTAGAAGGTCACTAGGAGTTTAAAAGATTAACCATAGGAATGAAACAAAGTCCTTCGCTATTCGCAAAAATAAATTCAAATGTGTTATCAGGATTAATCGAATTAAAATGTTTAGTATATTTGGATTATATAATAGTCTTTGGGAAAAATTTAGAAGACCATAATAATAAATTAATAAATGTATACGAAAGGTTAAGACAAAATAATTTAAAGATTGAACCAAATAAATATAATTTATTGAGCAAAGAATGTTAAATTTAAATTTAAGACATATAATAACCGAGCACGGAATTAAACCAGATATGAGTAAAATGAAAGCAGTACTCGAATATCCAACACCCAAAAATATTAAAAATATAAAATTATTTTTAGGATTATCAGGAAATTATAGGAAATTCATAAAATCTTATAGTTTAATATCAAACCCGTTAACTAAATTACTACGAAAAGATGTTAAATTCGAATGGACCAACGAATGTCAAAAATCGTTTGACACATTAAGAAATGCCTTATGCACAGAACCAATTTTACAATATCCAGATTTTGAAAAACCATTTATTTTAACAACTGAGGCTTCGGGAAAAGTACTTGGTGCAATTTTGTCACAACAACATAAAGACAAGGATCTACCAATAGCTTATGCAAGTAGGACTCTAAATAAAGCCGAAAATAATTATTTGACAACCGAACTATAATGTTTAGCCATAGTATATTTGGCGTAAAATATTTTAGACCATATCTTTACGGGCATAAGTTTACAATTATAATGGATTATAGACCTCTACTATACAATGGTTATTTAATTTAAAAGATCCACTATCAAAATTAGCTCGATGGCGGATATTCTTGGAACAATATGATTATAACATAGTCTATATACCAGGAGTATTAAATAGTAATGTCGACGCGTTATCTAGAATGTATGCAATAAGCGGAATTAAAGAAAATAATAATGAAACATTTAGAAAAGAATCGAAAACTAAGTTACTTACTAATAAAAATATAAAAGAAACAATAGGGAAATTAATCGAAGCACCTACAGAATATAATATAGTATTAGCAATAACAAGACAATATAACTTCAAGCCAGGAATAAATTACAAATTAAAGCATACGTTCAGGAATAACTCATTAATACCATAGAATAAAGTCATAGGAGATATTCAACATTATAAACACACAAAAATCGATTTATAAAATTTATAATTAATAAAAATAAAGATAAGCAATCAGCAACATATGAAAACACATATATAGCATAAATGAACTTAAAACATGTCTGTTTAGAGAATAATATCAATAAATTAGCAATGAATAAGATAAGTAAAACCGATGATTGAAAATGGGACACAATTAGAGCAATGTTACGATACATTTTTCGTAAAACAGACATCGAAATAATAATTTGTTGCGATATAGAATATACGGAGGAAGATAAATTAATCATTTTAGACCAATTTCACAATTAAAAATTAGCAGGACACTTAAAAATAAATAAAACTATCAAAAAAATTAAACAACAATTTACTTGGCCAAATATGAAACATGATGTAAAACAATTCATAAAAAATTGCGGCTCATACTAAAAAAATAAAATAACTAATAAAAAGGTTAAGATGCCTATGGCAATTACCTCAACTTCAAAGAGATCCTTCGAAAAACTATTTTTAGACATAGTAGGACCATTAATAAATACGTTATCAGTATATATTAACTATGCAAGATGATTTAACCAAATTTTCATTAGGAGTACCCATACCCAACCACACAGCTAATACAGTTGCGGAAGCGTTTGTAGTATATTTCGTATGTGTGCATGGCATACCAGAAATAGTATTGACAGATAAATCACATGATTTTTTAAGTAAAACCTTTACTGAAGTATGTAAACTACTAAATATATATAAAATAAATACAAGTCCCTTCCACCCTCAAATCAATGGAAGTCTAGAGAGAAGTCACAAAACTCTAGCCAAATATCTTAGACATTACGTCGATAAGAAATTAAATAATTGGGATCATTTATTACCTTATGCATTTTTTGTTTACAACTCCACGTTACATTCCTCAAATAATTATCAACCATATGATAGAATATTGCTAATACCTTTAAAACTAAAATCAGAACCAGAACCCAGATATAATTACGACAATTTATACGATCTAAAACAAAATTTACAAGAGTCACATCAAATTGTGAGAGGAAAATTAATAAAGAGTAAAATAAAAAGTAAGGAAGAATATGATTCTAAGGAAAATCCAATTGACATAAAAGAAAAGGATTTAATATTATTAAGAGACGATACATCAAGAACTAAATTACATCCATTATGGATAGGACCATTTGAAGTATTAAAAATTTTTAGTAACGAAAATATATTAATTCAAAGGGGGAGAAGATAAGTTACCGTACATAAAAACAATGTTAAAGTGTACCATATAGACGATGATAATTGACAAAAAAATTTAATAAGAAATCGACGATAAATGTATATATTAGTATATACTAAATAATCAGTAATAATACAGAATACCATGTAACATAATAATGAGTGGTTAAGTATAAAGGGGAAAAAATGATAAGAAAATAATAAATAAATAAAATTGTTATAGATTAATAGCGACAATAGAAATGGTGATGAAAAACGGGGAAAACGAGGAAAATATATATGGTGAATATTATACGATCACTGAATATTGAAAAGATTTCAAGGAAAACAGACCTTCGATATATTACGAAAATTATGAACAAACAAGACTCATAGGAGGATACTATACGATAATAATCTTTATAACCTATCTTTGGACAACTACAACCAGAAGTACAGAATCCTAGGAGAAAAGATCTCAAACTTATTGCAAAGAACTAGAAAAAACATCTTTATGTTCAAAATATGTTAACACACCTATACAACGAGGTTACGGAACGAAAAACCAAATTATATCAATCAATAGGTTTCAACCACACTGAAGAAGAACAACAAAAAAGTCAATACCGAAGGAAAAGAGTACTCATAAACATGATTGGTTCTGAAATAAAATTCCTTTTTGGTTTATGCGATGACAAATGCACAACTAAGACATCCGACGCGATTGAAAAAACCGAACAAAACGGACAAAACATACTACACATAATGAAACAACAAACGACGGTAGTTAAAACCACAATCAAAATAGTAACAAACACAATAAACAAAACACAACTACTATACAAGGAAATGCAAGAACTACAAAAAACGTATGTAAACAATTTTAAAACATTACAAACAAAAACAGAAAATATATCAGATATAATAAACTCCAACGCATCACAAATTATTTACACAGTTCTTACAAATCAATATGCATATGATACACAAACATTGGACCAAATAGTTACATCTGCAAGAGCTGGAGTAATACATTCAAATCTATTAACCATCAACGATATTGCAGACACGATGAAAGAAATTAAAGAGAGACTAATCAATAGGAAATTGGAAATACCACTGGGAGAAGACATAACGGAAGTATACGATTTACTAAAAATCATAAAAATGACTATATATTACCAGGAAAAGAAGATTATATTTATAACTAAAATACCATAAGTCACAGCAGATGAATTAACTATGTATAACATAATACCAATACCAACTAGAACAAACGAACATTTGTTCCAAATATTAGATATTGAAACACCATACATCGCGATTTCTTAGGACAGAACACAATATGTACCAGTCATAACCGATGAGGGAAAATTGCAAAGAAACAAATTCAATGATAGTATGTCAATCGGAGCAACCAGTACTCACAAATGGAGACTGCACCATGCGAAGTGAAACTATTTAACGAACTGAAAGCAGTAAATACGGACGGCATGAAGTGTAGAACAAGAATAACAAACATATATAGAAACCAATATCATAAATTAAAATACACTAATGATTGGATATACACAGTATCAGAAGACAAACTAATCATCACCTACCTTAATTTAAACCAACCACACATAAAGAAAATAAAGGGAGAAGGTTTAATACATATAGATGACACAAGTTATCAGATTCGCACAAACAACGTAATATTGACACCAAACGAAGAAGCAACAACACACATAGGTGTAAACTACATACCTAAAACAAATTTATCTAACATATTCGAAAAAGTCCCTAACACAACAGTGCTATTAGACTTACCACGATTGAGTTTACGTAAGAACACTAAATTCACCGACCTATACGAAAAGTCACGCTCGCTATCAGAGATACAGGACATGATAGAAAACGAAGAATATAGACAAAACAACAACAAAAGAATCGAACACCATTCATACATACTATATGCAACCATATCTTTAGCTGCAACTGAAATAATATTAATAATCATCATCTATCTAACGATACGATGCAGAATAAATAAAGCACACAAGCGAGAGAGAGTTTTCTCACACGAATTGCAAAAATTTATGAAAATAGTACATCACCCTAGGAGAATATCACCATCACCACACTAAATAAATTAATAAAAATAATAATAATAACATTAATAATGATTGTAATAATAATAATAACAATATTATTAATAGCAATAATAATAATATTAATAATAATAATAATAATAAATAATAATAAAATAAGTTAATATAATATAAAATATTAATAAAATATATTAGAACAAGATGAAAATGATAATTTTATATATTTTACTTCCAGTTCAAACATAAAATTCATCATTTTTGATTTCGAATTTTCACCATTACCAAAAGGAGATTAGCTATTAATAAATGGAGCAATGGCCAATAGTCTGAACAAATACCAATCAGTAAGGCTTGTAGGAAAACCAATCTTTATAAGGAAAGGTAAAAAAGCAGAATACTATAATCTAAAAAATTACAACTATGTAATAAACTTCGCGGAAAAGGTATTTGCTATCAAAAAGCCAGAGACGTTGACACTTGTTAAGATACATATAAATGAAGCTGAATCAATGATGTAGCGTTGTGAGGTTCCATCTCTAACGGCTGAAAGAATTAATAAATACCTTTACCATGACGAAAAAATGCCGGTAGTAGTATTCTGGAATGGTAACACAGATAAGGAGCTAATATAAATACTGGGATTAAAATTAGACAAAATTCTGAACATAAAAACTAAAGAAAATATATAGGATAAAAGTTATGAGCTCATTCTCAAACACATGAGTAAAGATAATCGGGTAGTAACTTCAATACCAATCGGTATATCCAACAAACCACGAGGTGATACTCTAAATTTACATGAATGTCACTTTATAGTTTGTACAACGGAACATAACGATATAACATTTGCCCATGACCCTGTAACTGACGTAATTTACACTAGATGCATTTTTAACTATTTGATAAAAAAAATGAAACTAAGCAAATTAATTGCATATTGTAGCAATACAAATGTTCAAATTAGGCGAAGTAAAATAATTAATCGCTAGCATTCATAGATACCTAATGAAAACTTTGTTTGAATTAACAACAACTTACATACCTAATTATGGGGATATCATAGATTTAAGGAAATTGTATATATCATATTATATTATATTGTATTGTATTGTATAATCGTATTGAATTAATACTGTAACATTAAATTGAGGAAAAATATAATAATAACATAATTGAAAACAATACAAATGGTACCTATTGTATATTACACATGTACAACATATTCTAATAACTTTAATTTAAATTAACAAAAAAAAAAATTTGGATAAATTTAAAAATTTCATTGTTCCACCCTGAAATTTTTTCTTCGGGGGTGAAGTGTAATGTACAGCGCGACCATTATAAAAATTGTATAAACTTACTATTCCAAGAAAGCCTATTAATATTGGCACACGGCCATCAAAAACGCGACACGCATGCATAGAGAAATATAATAATCCTAATCCATTTTTTCTAATAATAAATGAATTCTTGAAATCACCTACAACGCACCAAAAACGGTCACTAAACAGGAGCAACAGCTACATATAAAAGAGCTCCTGACCAGCCATGGAGGCGGACGTATCAATCCAGACCTATCAAGAGGATCAGGCGAATCCAGCCATCAACTAAAAAAACTCAACTTCTGTTACACTCATACTAAACTTGTCTAAATTTATTGATTTACTTAAAAAGTGTTAAATAAATTTTACATTAACTTAATAAAAGTATTTTATATCCTTGATTCCACTGACAATATTGTTTAACACTTCGTATTGTGTTATTCTGTCGAGAACTACTCTCAGCACGTAACAACAGCATGAGACCAACCATAAATACGAAATATCAAAGGAGAGGAATAGATACACAGAATGTCAAATACATGCAAACAATGCAATTCTAAATTCAGATGAAGATGTTATCACAAAAATTATGTTAACTTCATTCCAAAAAGAGACATGTCGAGCATATTCGAACAACTACCAAATAATACAATATTATTGGACTTATCACATTTAAATATACGTAAAGATACAAAATTAACAGGCATACATGAGGTATCACATTTTTTAGACAAAATACAAAACATGGTAGAAAATGTAGAATATCGACAAAACAGTACAAATAAAATAGAACATTACTCTTACTTGTTATACGTCATAACTATTGCTTTAACAAGAACCGCGATAATACTAATATTTACGCTATTTATTTATTAATATGATGCATATATAATATATATTGTAATAATAAAAGGAGTAGAATAAACAATCGCCTTATTATAGCCATTAATTTCATAAAAATATTTGAAAAATAAATAAGGAAATAAAGAAATAAATATAATATTTCAATACAATGTTAATATTTAACAGATTATATACTTGATAATGTGAAGGCTTCTTTTTTAGATATATATAACAGGAAAAAATGTATAATAATTAGGTATATTTAATTATGAAAAAAATATATAGGGTTATATAACTATAAACAATACAAAAAAGTATTATATTTATAAAAACCATTTATTATGATAAAATTAACATTTACTTGTAAATAAAATAGCCCAATAAATTTAAAAATTTTATTGTTCCAACCTGAAATTTTTTTTTTCGGTGTGAGGTGCACTGTGCGTTATTAAATATATAAAATATATTACATACAACGCAAACTATATGCCATATACTATATTTAGATAAAACATAAATTAGCATAATATATACGCGAAATATGAACATACTAAAACATGTACAACTTATACTCAAGTCTCAAATTCGTAAGAAGCTGCCCCATGAATGATATGTACTATTACGTTGAAACTTATATCGCTTGTATAGTTGTAATATTATTAACCTGGAGGCGGGTCGGACGGTTAAAAGTATGATAACTTGAATGAAACTTCAAAGTTTGTTAGTTCATCCAGAGTTTTAAGAAACCAAACCCAAATGAAAAGCTTAAACTATATTTTGATCAGTCAAAAAACCGTACCTACTTTTCGTTCGCGCACTTAATCACTTGAACGCGTTTAATTTATCGCCAACATAATTGAAATAAAATCGGTACCGAATGAACGATGGTTTTTAAATAGACTCAATATAACATTATAGTTGGTATAATAGTATAATATAATACAACTCGGTTTACCTTTAAGACTAAAAAATGCTGTTCCATCGATGAAGCGAATTCTATAGTTCAACCCACCCCCAGTTTGTAAATGTAAAATATATATAATACAACAATAACACGTGAAACGTGAAAATACCGTAGGTAGTATATATAATATAATATATAATATTCCGCGTTTGTACCTATATAATGTATTTATGATTGTTTCTCTCCTCAGTCGGACTCCTCCTCGTCCTCGTCCTTGATGATGCCCAAGTGTCGGGCCACGGCCTTGACGTTGCTGATGACTTCCTCCTGGACCAGGTTAAAGCTCATGGCCAACAGCGCGATGCCGAACAACAGGTACAGCGAACAGAACCATATGCGCAGATTGGTGTTTTCGCCCTTGTTGATCACCCGCTGGGCGGGCACGAAGTCGCCGAACCCGATGGTGGTCAGCGTGATGAAGCAGAAGTACGCCGAGTCCGGGAGCTCCCAGTTCTCCCAGCTCCGGAACAGGAACGCGCCCATGATGATGTAGCTGACCACCAGCAACACGCACAGCCATATGGGCACGGGCTTGATGTGGTCCGGGTTGTTGTCGTCGAACTCGTACACGTCTGAGTCATCGTAGAAATCGTTGTACCGGGTGGGCCGCCTGCTGGGATATTGCCGGTTGACGGCGAAACCCAGTGGCGACATGATGCGTGGGCTGGGTGCCATCACTTCTAAACGTTTGGCTGGAAACGATGAAAAAAAAAAAGAAAAAATAAGTAAATAGACAAATAAATTGTTAAACAATCCAAAACACGAAAACGACAATTTTTATTGATCGATCACAGTCCCGCGGGAGGAGGAAGGCATAGAAGCTGATAACCAGCAAAGTTGCGCGTTCTATTTTTCGATATTAAGTTCGGGAAACTTTTCATGTACGTTGAAACTTTTCAAGTAGAAATCGTCCGGAAAATATTCTTTGCTCAGCAATAAGGTACAAGTATATAATTATATAGTATAGAGGCTGTATATATGCAATAATTAAAAATGCATTTTCGCGCGCAAAGAATTCTTTTTAGATTTTTTAAATTGCCAATGGTGATATATAGTGTAGGTCAAACCATAATAACCTGGTTACATGTATAATTTATACAGTGCGGTTTAAATATATATTCGGACCAATTTCTCGTGATATGCCACACGGTCTGTATATGTATATAGTATACTACGCATGAATATAAAAAGCCACAGGCTTTGTGCATTTTATAATCGAGAAAACATCGACACCGTTCGCGGTTCTGTGAGCAGCGTGACACGCGCGCGTACCTATCGTTTTATTACAACCATGACGTATACAGTAATCCATGTGGAATCGACATGGTTACTATAATAATATATACTATGTACGTCTTACGACGATACCATAATCGTGTGACGGTAAAATGATGGTAAAACGTCGCGTCAAGTCAACTACGACTCTGAGGAAACCGAGGCGAAATCCATGAGATCGTGTAAATCCACTAAAATAAATGTCAACGAAATTTGATGCACACGATCACATATAGTTATCTTCATGAAATTATATTTTTTTTACCTTCTGTTTCATTGGTGCAGACGCTCAATTTGAGAAAGAACGAATAGAGATTTTTTTAACGTTTAAAGTTATTTTGCAGGTTTTTAAATATCACATTCTTTTACAGTGTTTTCATCAATATTACCAAAAAGTAAGAGTAAACTGTAAGATGTGAATCCTTAATACATTTCATGAGAACTTTTTAATACCGGCTCTCTACAAGTACACTATACTACTGTCATAAATGAATGAATCAGCAATAGTAAGTGTATTTTATCTAAAAGAAGCTGAGTGACGTAAGATTTAATCATATTATTAATTGTTTTATTTCAGTAAAATTATTACTGTCAACCAAACATTGATTTCAAAGCATTCAAATTATAATGAATATCATTGACAAAAATATTACTCACAAAACACAAAACGATATAAGTATTTATTATTAAATGTAAAAATATCATAAACAATTATTAGGTTTATGTTTTTAGTAGTTAAATTATTAGTTTAGTAATTAATTTTAAAACATGTAGTTTGTGATGATTTTTTACAATAAGCATATATAAGAACAAATATACACTGGCATGAGGATACAAGAGTATAAAATAAAAGCAGCCATCTAATATGTTGACGATTTACTAAATGATCAAACTTTATTATTTAGGCTAGATTTCATTTATTACACAATACACACCAAATTATAAATTTAAACAGATTCAAACCACATAATTTTTTAACGTAGCTTTATATTATTCAATTAATTTAATCATTTAATCCAAGTTTCAGTGGACATCCATCTTGGCAAGAAACGGCAAATTTTAATTTTCGTAGCCATTGAAAGTTAAATTTGGCGCTTTGCGTATATTTATAATCGAATTGTCAAACACAGCTTATATTATTTGGAACAAACTTTATTTTTATTTTATTTTTTGTTTGTTTGACGTTAAACTATCCAAAAAATGTACTTTAAAACTATTGAAATAAATGTCACGAACCCATTCAAACATTATTAGTTATTACTATTGTTACACTATCATAAAATATATTATACCTTCAACTTTTCTTGCTCAGGATAATCATCAAATATTTCAACGTTTAAACTAAGTTCATATTTTTGTATTTTGACGAATTATTTTGGAATGATAGAAATATGTGTGGTTCATTATTGTATTTATATAATATACAATTTGAGATAAAAAAATAAGTTATATACGATTACATTTAATCATAATAATATACAAAATATATAAATAAAACAAATTAAATTTTTAATCACGCATTAAATTTATTGAAGTTGTAATTTTAAATTTTACCAATTAAACGTACAACCTAAACATAAAATATATTTTCATTTCTACTCGTTATATTTTTCAATACTTTCTATACGGTTTTCACTTACTATAAAATTTACTTCAAACAACGCTGCAACAATTTCCGAACACACACCCACACAAACTTTATTATACTAGGTCACATAGTGTTAGTAAGTATACATAGTAATACAGTATAATATACTTATATATATATATATATTATGAATATAATATTGAAAAATAAAGTCACTTCAACGAGATTATACCGTTTTTCAAATATCTTCCGCTGCACAATAGTTGCAAAGGATAGGAAAAGTCAAAAACCTAATCCTAGATTTTAGGCAATTTAACTGGCGTAAGTCGCAAAAAAAAACACATCGGGTTTATTTTATCCCGTTCCATTATTTTCACCACCCACTCGTGGTTTTATTTTCCTGACCAAATCCAGCAAGCTAATGATGCCCCGAGAGCTGCAGTAGTACGTTTCTGAAGTCGAAACGCGAAGGAAAAAAGAAAATAAAAAGGGAGAAAATGCCGTCCGCAAGATTTTATTACACCCTATCTGTCCTAGAGTTCACGCAAAAACTAAAACCCAGCGTCGATACTTTATAACCCGTTTCACTGCGTATCTCTAATGTCTGATGAATATATATATATATTAAATTATACACATGGTATGTATCGAATCATGCCATGGAAATGTGTATATATGACGTGTACAAATATACTATATGTATATATGTATGTGTGTACGTGTGTATAGTTCGTTTTACGAGCGCGTTGCATTAGAAATTCAAAACATTACTCTTGTTAACAAATAGCCAATTTCTATTCAGAGTCGTCTGCGGCCGAAAAAGGATTTTAGATTATACACTGTTTATAAGTCAATACCTTCGACTCGAACAAACAATTGATTTGGAACGTAAAACAGCATGCAGTGGGACCCGATCGAAAACAATATTCGTGTGTGCGGCAGTCAAGAAGAAAATGTCCTCGCGCAACTCCTCGCAAATAAAAAATGTATAAAATACCGAAACCCGAATCGTTTCGACGTGCACTATAATAATGCAATATGGTAATAAAAATAATATAGATATCCTGCCTGTGAGCACGAAAATATTACGGTGCGAATAAACTAGCCGTATATAAATGATTCGAACACGCTCGTCAAAACGTGTATTCTTCCGTTTCCGTCTCGTATATACAACCCTGTAATTATACATAATATATACAATGTACATGTATGTAAACCGATGCGAAATATTCGAAAAATAAATCGTGTTTAGCGTGATACGATACGGTCGCTCATGGCAACGAATGCAAATACAATGAATGAAAAGCGATACTTCATGAATCTCATTTCTCACATACTTCATAACTAATTATTTGCTTGTGATTTCCAATATATAGGTATATATATATGTGTATATAAAATCGATAGTAACTAATCACAAATAAATTACAACTGTTCAGGCATTATTTTTATCGAATTTCCCGAAATAATATAAAATAAACTCGATCTCATGATTTATAATAATATTATGTAGTGTGCACTATAGTAGTGTAACTAAACTTAAAATATTATTCTTCTATTATTATTTTAATAGTTTAAGCGTTATATGATATTTTGATATTTGTGCACACACAATTTTATGTTCTCATAATTATCATTAAATATTTAGCTAAAAATCTATATGAATACCTACGGCCACCAAATATATGAATTAGGTAGAAATGAAAATATCATAACCTTGTACATGCGATTATTCGTAGTTTTTGTTTATAATCGACTTGTAATATTCAATGTATATTATTCATTGTACATATTATTAAATGAATGATTTTGTGGCAAAAGTTGATGATATTACGCCGCATTAAACCATCGACAACGCATGCTAATGCATTTCCTATTTATAACGAAGAGTTATGAGAAAATATGAAATCGTGACGAAATCCGAGCGTGTTTGTCGATCATGTATATTGGTACGTTTTCAAAGTTGGGTTTTCAACAGCATCTAATATATATTATAGTGCGCGCTGACACTAAATGAAAAGAAGCGAAACAAATGATGGAACGGGGGAAAAAAAACCACACGGCGACGGCCTCGTTACGAAACGCGTCAGATGCACCGCACAGTATATTATACACGGCGACGTTTTCGATGACTAATTATATTGTCGTATCATGCCGGAGCACAGAGGCGCTAGCAATTAGTTCCGTTCGCCATCACTCTGCCACCGGCGGTTTCTTCCGGTCGGTCGGAAAACGTGCAACGCAAATGTCTGATTATTATTATATTATTATTATGTACGCGTGCAGGCGAGGCGGAACGTAAAATGTATTCGCCCTGCTGCGACTGCTGATCCCACCAGTGCCTGTACAGAAGCGTTTCGTGGTTGGTAAAATAATAATAATAATACATCGTCGGCAGGCGGCAAATTCGCTTCAATGGTGGTGACAAGGGGATTGGTTGACGGTGGTGGAAGAACGACTGCCAGGCATAAGTATATATTATCTTCTAGGTACCTAAAAAACGAACACACGTGCTGTGTTTTCTCGACATGTTAGTACGTGTGTGCTCGTCAAGCGTGTATACGTGTGCAAGGGTAGGCAAGTGTGTGTGTGTTTAATGCGTGGATGGAACAATTGGAAGAATGTCTGCAGGGTTGAGTGCACTCGCCAACAGTCCTGATCTTAACGACTACTGCAGCCATTAAAACATTTGATTATTTGCCTATAAAACACCTAACATAGAATTCGTTCGCATTTGTACGGTGATAAAATATCAATGGTAGTAGGCGTTTTTCGGCACGTTTAATAATAAGTTTACGGTCATAGAAAAGTGGTTAGAACACGTTTACTGTATCGCCAAAACATAATATTATCATCGTAAGTATATACGGTTACTGAATGTATAAGCCCCTGTCCTGTATGCGTATTAATTGTACTATTATTCTATCGAGATAAATCAAAATAAAAAATGACTGCATCCTTATTAGGTATGCACTCGCGTAAAACGCAATACAGTTGTTGCGTTTTACTGCGCGCGGTCGCGTGGAAGGCGTCTTTTTATAGGACTAAAATAAACGGACGCGTTCTAAAAACGAAGCGAAACGACTTCGTAAATGATACATCAACTTGGAGGAGTGTTGGCTTATATTAGCGTGGGCGGCGTGACTCAATCCCAGTGCACCATATACCTACGCGGCTACGTGTATTGTTACAGAACACTTGAACACCTATTTGAATTATAATATTGTCACCGCGGTCGTCGTAATTGCCGCCGCGGCCGAGAATATCAAATAATCGGGCGGCACTCCTTTCGCCAAAAAATTACCTTCCTCTTTTCGACCAGATATGATAAAATAGTTTCCTTTTTTCGCCTAAAAATAATTACATCATTTTCGCCCATAATTTCAAACATCGAGCATTTTGAGATGTGCTGTCCAAAATTAGTTCAATAATGCTATTTAGTATAACCCAAAATTGTATTGTGTTTGTGCGTTGAAATCATTATTATGCCATTTAAAAAGTTGGGTATGTGCATTAAAACAATTATTACATAATATATGAATATTGGGTATTTAATATTTATACACACGATTAGTCCAATATTAGTATCGCTATTAGTTATGACAATTGAAATCATCCTGGCCTATGCGAACGATATGGTTATACTGAGAAACTCCAGAAATGAGGTGGAAGAAACCACATAAAAACTTTTAGAAGCATGCAAGGTCATGGGCCTAGAAATTAACCAGGGGAAAACAAAATATAGGTACATGTATCTCACGAAACAACAGTAAAGACCTACATTTATAAGTAGACTCTTATGTATTTGAAATTTTGAAAAGATAGAAGCTCAGGGGTAAATGTAAACAACAAAATAACGTACTTGAAAAATAAAATAACGAATAGCTAGTGCAAATAGATACTATTACAGTTTACTAAAACTATTCAAGTCAAAATTATTATCGAGAGAATCGAAGGTAACTTTATATACAAGTTACTTGAGACCAGTGTTGACATATGGGTGTGAGACGTGGGCTACTCCAAAAGGCGACTACTCCAAAGTTAAGTACAAAAGAAAGAAAAGTACTCAAAAAAATATTTGGTTCATAATATGAAAACAGGAACATACGAAAGAAGACTAAATAGTGACTTGAAAAACTTATATGAAAGGCCAAATATACAATCGTATAGCAAAAGTAGAGGATAGAATGGGCTGGACATGTTTGTAGGGCAGATGGAAAAACTATAAAACGTGTTACGGAAGGAAGAATTATGGGAAAACGACCTATTAGAAGACCCCGAACCAGATGGAAAGAGGTAGTAAAAAAAGATTTAATAATGAACCATAAAAATGTGCAAATAAAAGATGCGAATGATACGGATCGATGGAATGGAATAGTGGTACCAATGATGGGCCTACATGGTCCGCGCTAAGCTGTTAAGAAGAAGATTAGTTATAACATATAACACGATATCAAACGAAAACCATTTTTTAAAGATAAAATACAAGTATCTATATTATAAACAGCAATATAACTGCCGAATTAAGTTAAATCGATACGAGCCTATTAAATAATTAAATCTATGGTATTCAAGTCTCGACTATAAGTATACAATCACATGATTAATTGATTATTAACAACCATATAAAACACTTAACATAATAATTTTTTTTAACAAATATTTATCATAAATACCCATAATATACAATAATAATATTTTAATGTATAAAGGTACAAACGCAACTTTTTAAATGGTATTATAATTATTTCAACAAATAAATACAATATATTTTTGGAGAGTAGGTATAGAACTTTAGAAACCGCCTCCTCGTGGTTGCACTAGATGGTTTTATTAAGAATAATGTTGACACAGTGCGTCTCAAAACGTTGAACATAGAATAGTGAGCGGAAAAAAATGGAATTATTTTCAGGCGAAAAGGGGAAAACTGCTTTATTGTATTTTTGGTGGAAAAGAGGAAGGCAATTTTTGGGCAAAAGCAGACGTGCTCGTATAGTCGATAATATTCTGGTTTCCGCGCGACTTACTCTGAGTGGAATTCCGGTGCCTCGACCGGTATTTCGGTTTCGGATAGTAATCCTGATCGGGGTGGTCCATGGGCGGCATGTCCACGGCCAGGTGCTGCGGCGTTTTGCTCCGGTTGCCGTGCGTCGTCCGCTGCAAAGTGCCCACGGACGGCGGCGTTTCCGTCGCCAAATTCGGCGCGGCCGAATGGCCTCGGATGTTCCGGCGGATCCCTTCGCTTTGCTTCGGATGAACTGCAAAAACAGACATCGAAATAATATCGTTGTTAGACGCGAACACACACGCGGATCTCACGACGACGATGGTCACGGCGACCGACGGCGGCGACGACGACGACGACGATGAGCATCGACGAAAAGGCCAATCCGCAGTGTGTTCGCATTATGTTAGTTTTATTTTATTTTTTTTTTTTAGTATATTTCTATATATTTTTTTTGAATTATTTGTTTTTCCGAATGGCAAATCATCTCTCGGATAAGTATGTAATAGCTGCTGCAATGATGAATACGCGCACCACGGATATACGACAATAATGTTGTGCTGTACGATTTGGTTCAATAGCAATCATTAATATTATACAATTAATACAATCAAACTCCTCTTACATATCTACCAAAACCCCATCAGTACCAAATTGCTATGTATACTACTATTGTTTAACCTATACTATGTATTTATTGTTACGGACGTACATAAAGACGTATGTAATTTGCGCCAAAAACAAACCAACCCCCCAAGAAAAAAAAAATATATATATATAATTTACGCCACATCTAAAATTGTATTTTGGTGATTTGCGCCACGTCCAAACAGTGGTAAATATTGGGGTGGTTGATAGAACTTGGAATTGAAATGTGAATGATATGATTCACAAGCATTAGAAGTGAGAGCTGGTGACGCAATATTCGCAGTCCAAATTATTGGTAGAAATTTAGCCTCTTCATAGATATATATGTCAACTAAATAATCGGCATATTTTTGAAATCTTATGTCATTAGGAATCGATGACATCAAATCTTCAATAAAACAGTCACTGACCACATTTGGAGAAATAAATGGCAACCCAAATGTATGGTTCAACCACTTGCTTTCTTCTGTCTTATTATATTGATATACGTTGGATTCCAACAATTGAAGTTGAAAGTGTGGCGCAAATAACATATTTCATTTTGCTTTCAGTCCTGGCGCAAATTACCAAAATTAATTTGTATATGTGGCGCAAAATACATGTTATATTTTTATATTTTGGCGCAAATTACATACGCGCTTAAATGTACCTTTTGATGGCGCATATTACAAGTAATTAAATTGGTGCAAAATACCATCTCCCGTACATAAATGTAGGTCCTCATTGAACATTCAAAAGGGAAGGCTCGTATTAAACATAGGAACCAGTTCGACTGTAACGTTCAATATGAACACACGTATTTCGTATTATCTCGCTTCGTTATCGCCGCAGTGTGCGTACTGTTTATTTCAGTTTACATTACAGGTTGTTTCTAATTAATAATATCGTTGATAAATAATACTCTTAAAATTGATAATAATTTATATGCAGAATTTCAAAATTTCATCTTTCAAATTCGCCTCTGTCACCTAGGCAGGATGACAAAAAATCATGTAATATGCGTTCTCAGCTTCTTGCGTTTTTTATGATATTCATCCTGCATTACATAAACACTCCTTTACCAGAAGAGATCTACATCTATAACCAATATGTTTTTGGGTATACGATCAAATAACACATATTTTTTTCAAATAATTACCTACACTTGTGTCAGAAAAAATGTTATGTTTGAAAAGCGCTTGCAGGATAAATTAGTTGAATAGACATAAGTAGTCATATAATAATCTTTGATAGGCACCACTTTTGTTCCACACAAGAAAGTGTACAGTTTACTAAAATATTGTATACATTCTCTGGTATATTATAATTTATAAAACCAATTACATAATACCGTACCCAATATTTATTTATTTAACTATTTAAATGGTTAAACGGGTGAATAATCCAATTATATATTATGTACTATGTAGAGAAAGAGTGTATAGTGATACAGATTATGATTTATGATTGATTACATAGGTCGTTCATAAAAATATGGAAACAATCAGAATATTAAACAAGAAAATAAGAATTAAACTAAATAAAATGTTAGATTGATATAAAATACAAGGATTAACTTTATAATGATTAAATATACGTATCAATATCAGTGAAAAAAAAATCATTCACAGAATACAATATTTCAATGTTATTATTTCCCCAGATTTAAATCATTCAACTTTTCGTGTAATCACATCATTTTAAAATATAGATGCTAAATAAATTACACACTTGTTTTACTAAGCGGAATTAAAGAGGAATAATATGGTTTAGATAAGGGATACAATTTTTTGAACGATACCCGTACATTAAGGGGATTGTAAGCCATGATTTTCCGTATCTGTCTATTACACGCGAAACATAAACATTTAGACATTTTCTATTTCCAACGTACCGATCGATCAATAAATGCGATAAGAATTTTTAAAACTGATTTAAATTTGTCATTAAGTCTACTTTAGATTGATTTTCCCACTTTTTTGATTTTGTCTCCCAAAATTTCACAAGAATTAAACGAATTGGAAACATAAAATTCAACAAAAGTTCATTTTTGGGGATGTTAAGTGCAAAAAATAAAAAAAGTGGGAAAGTCGATCTAAAGTAGACTGAACTACGAATTCAAATAAATTTTCAAAATTCTTATCACATTAATTAATAACGTTGGAAATAGAAAACGTCTACATTCCTATGTTGCGCGTGTGATAGATAGAGATAGAAGATCATGGATTACATACAATCCCCTTAATCTACATTTTTATTCGATTCTATATTACTGTATGCAACATGTACATTCGAAATTTCACCCTTACGTTAACACACAAGTACGATTTCGATACACACATGTATTTTTTTTTCTAATACATTTTAGATAATTTATTCTTGTATTTCAATCAAAGAAATGGGCGTCAATTTTATTCAATCCAAAAACGTCAAACTTTTTAGCTTCATTGCATTAAGTACACCCAAATACTTGGAACTTTTCTTGTACACAGAGAGTAGAAAAAAACAATGTCAAGTTATTTTGTTCACTGAACTGATAAGGTCAATATGTAGCATTTTTATCTGGATTGGACTAGACTATATTCATTGAAATCCCACCCGACGACGCTTTCATTTATAGTAAAATAATTATTATTGTAAAAGAAAACTCTTGGATCCCCAATTAACGGTAAACGGTTAGGCGGGATTTCAAAAATTTAACACCGTTAGATTCATCAACAAGACGTGACTATTACAACTCTATAATAATATAATTCCATTTTTAATCATATTAATAATATGATCTCATGCACCCGTTAGTTTTTGTTCAATGTCCCTCCGCTTAATACTTCAGACACAATAATCCTTTTCGTACTTCGTCTCATCGCTTCTCTTGTAGTTTTAACAGCCCTTGCAAAACAACGGTATAATATAAAAATATATATATTCGAACATGAACTTATACAACACCAGACACACATTGTATTATTATTATTATTATTTTTGCCACGTACAATTTTTTTTTTTTTTTACAGGCCAACATTTTAACACTATAATTTTCAGGATGATTTTTTGATAACTATAGGTGAAATTATACAAATTGTTAAGGTGCTATGTACATATTTTAAGTGACTAAAATATCTGGCTATAAGACTTAAGAAAATTATTACGGACTAAATAATTAACAATATTATAAATTAACAATTTACAATATAATAATTTTTAATTAATTTGATTAGTAAATTTAATATTGCTTTATAAAAGGAAAAAAAATGCTTGAAGTTTATTTCTGATTTCAAATTTAGTAGACACAAATCTGTCATAATCATTAAGTTATTAAAACTATTACAATAAAAATATTGATACATTAGCAATTTAAATTATAATCTGTACAGCATGAAATCTCATGTTTTCACATTATACATTCATTGAAGTAAGACGCCAATGTAATTTTCAACTGAAAAACTAATTTTTAGTACAATATATTTAAATTAAAAATTACATAGCGCAGTTTATTTTTCTAACGAATTAATATATATTTTAGGCCAAAAATTAAGTCTACAAACAAAAAAATATTTTTTTACGAGAAACACTACATTTTCATAATGATATACTACGTATACATTCATTTTGATTCAATTTTTGCGAGAAACGTAGGGTTAATATAATAAAAAAATAAAAAAAGTGTATAAACATTAATTTCAATTACTTTCCCGTTCTCTGACTTGTATCCACTCCGTGTTAATGTATTTTAATTTCAGGTACCAGACTTTTAAATTAAAATGGTCAATATTCGTCTAAATTACGGGATATAAACTATTAGTTTCATTTAATGCTTTTAATCTAATTATTCAGGCACGTCAGTATTAATATACATATAGTTTACATCCCATTTAACAATCACACCTAATATAAATTATAATACATTCCATTGTGTTAACAATAGATAACCCAATAGCATGAATTTATATTGTAAATTCGTGCAATCAAGTATATTAAATGTACAACATCGCGTTTGGAAATACTAGAATTTCAACATCCATAAAAAGCTTACTTGAATCTTATCCAATGGTTTTCGAATTATAATCCAGTTTTTATTCATATTATTTTACAGAATATTATTTCAGTGTCAACTTATATTTTTATTGTAAATTTAATTTCGAAAGAAAATAAATAAGTTGTGTGTTTCGTTTAACATACATTTTTGTTTATTTATTTTTTTTTTATAAGACGATAAAATACGTGGTTCTACGGACGCAAATATAACCTATACATTCATTGCCAGTAATAATACAATAACGATTAATAATGATTTTAACTAAGTAAATCTATTTCATTTAATATTTATAAAACTTTGAATTTATCAGTACAAAACATTATATTATCTATTTGCAAACGTCAACTTTCAATGTAATGAGTCATATAAATACAACGTTTTTCAAGCGTACTGAAAAAATTATATCTAGTTTATTTCATCGATTAAACCAGAATTATTATGAATATTATTTTAATAGCATTATCCAAAACTTAATCATCCCTTCGTTTATTTTTATCGTATATTTAAATCTCAATCTTTATATTATTCTACACGAATTTTTTAATTGATTTTTCTCTGATAGTTGTAGAAGTTTGGGACACAAACTCTTTTACATAATAGAGTTCGAAAGAAAAGGTCCCTTTAATCATCACCTATATACTATGCGATTATAATCTAACTCCCTTTAGACAATATAATAACGCGTTTTTTTCTCAAACATAACACTCATTCATAATAATTACAAAAGGAATTATTAATTATATGTTCCCGCACTCAATTGTTTGCATCCGATTTAAAATAATTTACATTAAGAAATTATCTAAATCAACGTTTTTAAAAATATTTATAAAAATAATATTTCATTATAACATGTAATTGTTTACAGGAAACAAAATAGTCACATTGTTTTACCACGATAAATTATACGTATACCGAAATAAGATCTGTAGTTAAAACTGCAGAAGTGATTTATGTATGAAGTCAAAGGTTGGTGAAACTATGTGAAAGAGTATAATACACATTATTTTATTACTATCCATTATGCGACGAGTTTACGTTGAACTATTTTGAGACTCAGTCGCAAAAAAACAAAGTTCATGAAAACTTCGGTCTGACTTCTTAATAAACAGTATAAATTAACCAAATACCAGACTAAATTTACATGTTTAAAATATTTTTTACTTTGTATAGGCATTTTTGGCAGTACAATTGATCGAAAGTATATGTTTTGGATTTTAAATATATAAATATATAAAACAATAATGTATTCCGTAAAACCGATCGCAATAAAATATTTAGGGAGACAAATTTATGTTTTAAATAAAACTTATCTAATATATGTTTAACTATAATTTAGAGAAATCATTGAACTTTAGACTAACTATATTATTATATTGTATCTATTGATAGTAGAAATTTGGAATATGACGTAAAGTAAAACTTTAAATTACTGTAAATTACGTCCACCTCGTGAACTTGCGATTTTTAAATAAATCACAATAGAAGACCTTGGTCTAGGGAAAAATAATTGTAAGTTTTTTAACTCTAAACTATGTAACATGAACGCAACGAAACTAAAATAATACACCCACTGAGAAATACCATAATATATTATGTTAATGTTAGGTATATCTTAAAAGTCAGCTAAAATATTATATGAGTTATGCAACACAAATTTTAATTACTACGATTTATATAATATGTACATGTTCTGCTGTAAATCTGTACAAAATGTATCGGGTTGTTACATTATATTATGTACAAGAGTTTTGTTTCGATGGGCAATGACTTACTAACCTTAACGCTAGAACGATTGTATATATATATTATATACACAACAATTATCGCATTCGTGTACGCGTATTCGACTAGAGCATATATTATTTTAAACGTCTAGGATATTGTAATTATTTTAAATTATAAGGAAGCTATAATTTAGTTACGAGGTTTCTTCAATCTGCAAAAAGTTTTACGTTATTCAGTTATTCAATGCCAACCTACACGTATTATGGTACAAAACATAATAAAATATATGGGTCCTATATTATGTTGTTTATTCAGAAATGTTCCGGCGATATATCATCAGCTACATTACCCATCCAGACAAATGTGGGGTCCGTATTTAATTTTTGTATAAAATTCAATTTCCATTATTATAGATAGAAAACACGATATACAAAAAATATGTCAGTCGGAGGAATGAATTCGAAACCAAAACGAACAATATTTATAATTTTTTTTTCAACAATAATAACATTTTTATTACCTATATTGCAGTAACCATTTGAATTTATTATTATTTTTATGGCGTTCAATTTATTATGTACCTATAAATAAAAATATATAGCATACTAGGTAAAATGAGTTAATTTAGTCAAGATACATGGGCGCCGAAAATGATTAGTTAAAAATTAAAAATATTGTATTTTTAGTTCGCAAAAAGTGGATATTCATAATAAATATTTTATTATTTATTCAAAATAAAACTTAATAACCAAGTATATACATGGCTTTTATTTGATTTTCGTATCGCGTTTCTTATCAATTATCAAATATTCATTTAATATTTGCCATTCGAAGCATACTTTACATACAAAGTACATTGTTCTGAATTATTAAACTACATAATATGTATTAAATGTTAAAATTGTTAATTAAAAATTACTCTAATATTTCATTGAGAACATAAAACTTGTAAGACACGAAAAGAAATATTTTACAACTTACTTCTCCTAGACTCGTCTCTATCCAGTGCGTATTTGTTAAACAAAATCGATGGAACCTGCTGCAATTCGGGCCCGTCTAGTTGATCGCCGTCTGAATAATTTGGATCTGACAATAGGAAAAGATAAATAAAATACCATCCAATATGATTATAAAATAAAATAATATACTATTCATTTCGGTTTTCTTCCATAAATTAGTCGCACTGGTGCTACCGATATACTTTATTCAATAATGCGTCATCACAATACATTATGACATACAAATATATAATCGGTGGATTTTTAAGTGTATTTTATAATAAAGTATTTAGGTAGAAGATGCTCAAGATACAGCTATTGCGCCTTGCTAGTATAATGTTCACGATCAATCTCTTACGTATAAAAAAAATCTTCCACGATTAAAATGTTTATTATGATTTAAAAATAATTTCGTCAGAAATTAAAAAGTAAAAGTAAAATCGGATTTTTGGGTGATAATGGTATTGGTATGAATTGTGTCAACTGCTGTTGGATGATTTTTAAAAAATGATCTACACAGCCGCATAGGTATGCATATTGCAAAACTATAATAAGTACTACGTAAAGGTAAATTAATAATTATTTTCAATATGTCTTCAAATAAAAACTTTCGATGTTAGGTAAAATAAATTTTAAAAAGATTTGCATTAAATTTCAGCATGAATTACAAATAAAATATCAGCAGATCTAAAAAAAAAAAATCATGACTGTTTTACACAACTCTATTATACATATATCCAATTTCATTTTATGAAAAATGAAAATGTACATAATTAAAACACTTAGTTCATTGAGACTTGTGAGTACCTATACAATTTAAATCTATAATTGTTCCAACAAACAATATTAAGAAATATTATTATGTTCGAAAATTAAAAATGTATCATTCTCAGAATGATCGAACTTCAAACGCATTTGAACGAGAATTTATTATCAATATACTAGACTATTTATCCCATGCAGTCATAGGTATTATCGTATTTAAATTGAAATGCATTACGTGTTTTAAAAGCTTATTGGTAATTAAGAATTCATAATACGTAAAAGGTAGCTTTGTCGTAAATAATTAATGATATTTTCTAGGTAGCTGCTAAATAGCTTAATAGGTATTAGGTATAGGTATACATACTCTCCTCCTGTTTGTTATTTAAAAATATTTAGTACAAATAAAATGCACATTGAGATATTATTGGATATGTACAAGTGAAATGAAAATCTATAACCATAAAGTTTCCGCACACATGCATATAATATTATTGATCATTATTCATTATTCATTAGTATACCCAAACTCGTTGAATTTTTTTTTATTTTTAAACTATAACGTGACAAATCTACATCAAAACATAATTCAAGATTGTATCGATCATATTACTAATCTAGTGATCTGTATAGTAGCAATGAAAGTTAATTTTGAACATTTAATAATGCATCGAAATAGTTATATTTTAATTAATAACATTCCAGCACTTAACGCGTTTTCTATTTAGTATTCAACTCCTGTGTAGGAATACATTATAAATGCATTTACACGTCAATGAGTTAAACCATTCATTTTTTAAAAAAAAAAAAAAACTTTTCCTCCAATAACTAACAATATCAATAGTTTTAATTGGAATATTAAACTACATATATAATAATATAGCAGGACTGCAAAAGGCAATAACAGTGTTTGCAATTAAGTTGAAAGATACTACTACTAAATTAAAATATTTAATCAATCCAATAGCTATATGTAATATTTGATTACATTTGTCATTTACCGTGCGCAGTGGAAAAAAATATGGTGAAAAACCATCAATATAAATAGATAATATATATTTTTACATGCGATTGTATCGGCACGAAATCAAGCGTATAATTGCATATATTTACTATTTTTATAAAAAAAACTAAAAACTAATGAGTTATAATATAATTACATCTTTTCCGAATACATACACATGTCAGATATATGTAGAATTATAATATATAAATGATAAGTTTAAATTCATTAATGTTACAATACATCATTGTCGAAGCTGATGTTTCATCATTCCATTCCCTTATAAGCATCAGAGTTTATCTACGTTAAACCTGTTCTAACACAAAGTGGTTTAAAACGTCATTTCACGCTGTCGAACGTAAATATTTTAAATTTAAATTTTTTAATGTATTAATTTTTTAATTTTAATTAAATATTTGTCTATATGTATCCTATGAGTAATAACTATTTTTTTTCTTTTTTTGTACAATCAAATTTTTTTTTAAAAACAAAAACCAATTTTTTGATTTTTATATTAGCTATGTTTTTACATTTTGTATTAAAAATATAAGGCATGGAAAAAAAAATTATTCATTTAATATGACAAAAAAATAATTATGTTAACGATGATAGGTAATTCTATGAGATATATGTATTGAAATAAAAAAAATAAATAATCAAAAGCTCTAAGCTGTACAGTTCCCGCACTTGTACGTTCACTTGAAAATTTATAACAATCAGTATTAATATTCTGTAATATGATATACAAACATTAAGTAATTGTTTGACTAAAAATTAATCATTACCTAAACTAGAAATGTGATATATTGACTTTTTGTCGCGTGAAATCATGTTTCGGACCACTGCTGTGCAACACTGCTCCGGTCGTATTATTCCTGACCTGGGTCGCAATAATTTAGTGGACCGTCAAATACTCTCATAGCTACCAATCATCCTATACCATTCTCTGTCCTCAAGTGGACATTATTACGGCTGGTTCTAAATCCTTTCTTATCTCAATGTCACACGTATTTTTGTTGTACAATTTACTTCCAACAATGTTATAACACTATATACACGTAACCCTGGCCTCCTGGGCCTCATTAGTGTTTAATGATAAATAAATGCGATTTATGTAAATTCGCAATAAAACTGCATACGCTTACCTGGTACTCGGTATCGTCCATAGTAGTAGTTGGCGTTGTTCCGTGGACCACTGTTTTGGCTGGTCGATCTGGGCTTAATGGCCGGAGAGTGTCTACGTAACGGCACGGTGTCGGAATACCGGGACTGTTGTGAGTACCGGTTGGGAGCTCTGCCGGGCATTGTACCTCCAAACATAGCGTATTCTCTTTCCATCTTGTCATAGTATCTGGTGAAATATCCAATACATATTACACAAAGCCATGCAGCGAGAAAAACTTGGAGAAAAATATGTTAAGTACCTGCACTCGGTGTCCGAATAAGACGACTTGGTGTAACAATCGGACATCCCAAGTGCGCTGTCTGCCGATCGCTGAGAAATACGTCCTGTTCTTTTCAGTGACGTAGTCCTTGATCTAACAAAAATACGTTCAGATGATTGTACCTTCGTAGTTCAGTAATCTATGGTGTAATTTCAATCGAAACCGCGTCAGATCGTTGAAAATTAAAATCAATAATCTAATATCCGCTAACAAGGTCTATGAATATTTTTAGAGATTTAAATTTAAAACGAACAATGGATAAACTAATTTATTGGGAAGTTTGATGGATTGCACGATTGATATTTTAACTGTAAGCGTAATTTTCACCAATCATATTAATCATTATAAACATGTTATGAAAAACAAAAAATAAATAATAACAATATAGCAATAACTGTTTAATTTTATCAGGCTTACTTCACGTTTAATTAATAGAGCAAATAGAAGTTAATACATCGTGAATGCCGTAATATACTGTACAGAATTACTACTTTATCTGATTTAATATTAACACGACGCCGCACCAACGCGTATGAAAAAAAAAAAAAAAAAAACGTTTTTCGAATTCCATTGGATACTTAATAAATTCTAATATATTATGTACCGTGCAACCGATATTTTAAAAATAATGTTATTACGCGAGTATGGCAAATTTGTAGTTCCCTCGTAGCACGCAACGTTTCGAAAACACATGATCGATAATAAACATCATTTGATCAAAAATGATACCACGCGGAACATGTTGCCAAAACTCGTAAAACTTAATGGTTTACCTAAATACAGGTAGTCAGAAAATCGAGTGGCTTACGTGCTCCGACTAGGTTAAAATATGTAAATCCGCAAGCGGGCTTGTCAAATCTTACCCGTGAGATCTCGTGGTGGACCTTTGACTGCGAGACCTCCTCAGGGACTGAACGCGTCTCTGACGCCTTGTGCATGTGTAGCAACATACTTTCCAATACAGGAACCTGAAAGAATGTGCCATTATGTCACCGATATTTGACAGGCACAGAAGCATTAGCGGTATGCCGACGATCGCATAAAATATCGTGACTATTTTCCCGTTCAGCGTTTTCGGAGCAATATGGCCATAACCTGAAAAGAAATATTTCACAGTATATTACATTATATAAGATCTGTGCTGAAACATTTTACAGCTGCTCTACTAAACCTTAAACGCTAATGACTAATTTTAATTACCCCCCCCCCATCCACGGCAGCAGTTTTAGGTATTGTTAATAAATACTCTAAAATATTAAAGTTATACATTTACTTATTACGACGTGAATATTGTATATTTATCCAAAACACGTTTATTTAAACGTCCTTACGCAAAACTTAAGTGGTTTTATAAAATCATTGGTGAAGTGCGCAGTTACTGATTAAAGTTTAACAATAGTTAAAATGGCTTTCTTATTTGAACAACAAAACCCGCTGAATATTAAACAAAGTAAGTTTTTATACGTACAACCGAGATAGTCATAATAAGTTGATTACAGCGGGCAGTAGAAACAATAATAAATCCAGCAAAAGAAATAATACAAAATGAACAATAATATACATATATACAATGATTGAAATATTGAAATTTTGGCAATAATAATAACAATTAATCATTTTTTTGTGGTACTGTCATAGAAGTGAAAATGATAATTACATTTTTTTTTCCAAGAAAATGTTAGCATTCAGAAGAAACTGAGTAACAATTTATTTATATTATATATTAAAACAGTAACATTATTAATAAATATCACAGATATATAGTAGACGATATAGTACACAGCAAATAAAACGTGTACTCCTGTGTTTGACATTTATAATCATTTTATTTTATAAATTAACCCTGTAACTACATTAGACTGCACAGACTTTAATTAATTTCAATTTTTATTTTAAACGTAAGTGAAGGTGGTAAATGTATTGAATATTGTGTTAACTAGAAAATTAATATTGACTATAATTGATCATAAAAAAAAAAAAAAAGAATTTTTTTTTAACTCATAATAATAAAGTGTAGGTAATCAATAAATTTAAAATTACGCTTACAAAGAACCCGGTATATTTATTTTTTATCCCTCGTGTAATAAGAATAATTTTTTTTAACGTTTTCATTTGATTAATTTAAAAGTATGTGAAATAATTAATCAAATTATTTACTAATTAAGATATCATATATAACAAGCTACAAGCTTACACGTATTATTTTAACTAACTTTGATGTACTCCAGCCATTTTGATGCCCCATTACATATTTCACCTTTTTTACGTAATTTATTGGAGATTAATTAAAAGTTTTCAACTATTATTGAATGCGAAAAACCTAAAAGCTCTCAAACTTTAAAGTTATCCAACAACATTTTGTAATTCAATATTTTGAATACTGAAATAAACTATGATTATAATTTCATTTATATAACAACTTAATTAACATAATATAGGTAGTTCAGTTTACATTTTGGTTTATCCAGTTTGGTAGTATAATGGTATTATTATATAATTATTTAGCTTTGATATCTAAAATGTTGTATAATAATACTGTGTGTGATCTGATTTTTCAGGCTTTCAGTAACACTAAATTTTATATTATATTTCTTTTGTAGAAAATGTATTCACCGAAATCTGATCTCGAATTTCAATAAGAATAAAACTGAAACGTCGATTGTGTTATTACTGTGTATATAATGAGATTATGAAAAAAAAATGTAACCTTAAATAAGTAAATTATATTTTAGAAGCCGCATAGTTTTGTTAATAAATAACAATATATTTTATTCACGGAATACCGAATAGGATGATACTTATTTAGATTTTTAAAACAAGCCACAAAAATTACAATTAGGAATACGGGGAAAACTGTATTCAAGATATTTTCGTTGGATCCGCGGTTATATTTAAATATAAACCGGCACGTATTGAGTTAAAGTTATCCGTTTAATATAATACAAAATAATAATAAGATCATTGTAATGTTTTGTATAGTTTAATTATATTTTGAATACAACAAGAAACCGGTTGATCAAGGAACGAAAAACAAAATATAATTTTTTTGAAGATTGAAATTATAATTGAACCATTCATTGAATTTTTAAAATTCAGTTTCATCTAGCTTTTGGTTTATCTTAAGCCTAAGGTAAACCACGTCCGAAATGCCCTTAGAAACATAAATGTAGCAAGATGCATTATTGATGTCATGATGCGTTAGTATAGTGCTAATAGGTTAACTAGTTTTCCCAATATAAATGTGCCGAGACTCAACTTATGTACTCGATAAAATACGTCAGGACCCAATCCATGCCGTTTTTGAAGTTTGCGATTCAACTCCTCGAGGTTGTCCGGATTATATATGGTAACTACGATTCGTACATAATTAAAAGCCCCGCTACCCACATTGACCCAATGGTATCGCAATCTTTAAGAAAAGTCTGAAGTGATTTATGGCGTGCGTATAACTCTTAGCAAATAATATCCATAACAAGCATGAACCCACGTGAGTGGGAAGGGGGCGGGAGTAAGGGCTCACATCCCATGATTTTAAAATGAATTCTACAAATTCTTGTTAACATTTTTTACCAACGAAAAAATACTTATGATTTTGTTTTGTCTATTCCCCCGCTTCCACCACCACATTAAAATCTTGGATCTAAACCTTGTACATCGATTATAATAAAAAAATCGATCAACCCACACGAGCAACAAACCTTGCTTTTTCGTAGGGTGTAGAACTGTAAACTATCTGATTTACTAGGTATTTTTTCTTTTTTTTTAAATTTTATTTGATAAAATCAAACTTTATAACATTATAATATACTTATGTACTTAATTTTAAATCGTAACCATCATGTAATTAGATTAACTAGGTAGTTAATTAGTATGCCATAATAAATAGAGGATGTAAATAAAATTAAAAACATCAAAAGTAATTTCAACAGATAAGTTTAGTATTTTTATTTGTTAAAAAAATAGTACGTCTTATTAAATTTAATTTCGTCACGTCGTTGTGGTAAATACACAATCGAGACGTTAAACTAATTGTGGTGACAATGTACTTTTATTATGTTTGTATAAAATATTTGGTTTTCATGATGATTAATTTAGTTGATTATACTCATTAGTGTCACAGTGTCAACGTATACTGTTTCGATTAAAATTAAAATTTAAATAATTGACTTATTGGTTATAATTATATTATAATAATGTGGCCGACGATAAAACTCTTGAGGTGACTTTTTTATTGTCTCATCTCTCCAGCCACAATAATAAATTCCATTATTCCATTTCTATCAAAGTGCATGGTGATTACATAAAAAATAAGAAGTGTAGACGTCCAATACAGACAGGATATTTAATTACTTTTTTTTTAGTTCCCTTTTAAATATTATAAAATGAAATGCGTTTCACTGGTCACTGCGTCATAAGCCATTACATTTATTTCATATTCATATAAAACGTATGGGAATACTCGTGAACAAGGTATTTTTTCATAGTTTCTAACCGTATGAACTACGAAATCATAAACACTCAGGTTGATCCGGGAATTTAATTACATGAGGGGAGGGGATTATTAGTCAAAAAGAGATTTCATAAGTATTTTTCCATTGTTTAAAAATGTATTTAAGAATTTTCAGTATTCATATTGAAATTCATAATGTAAATGGAGCGATTCCTTCCCCCTCTCTCCAAGAGATCCGCGTCTGATCGTAATTGTTTTACACGAATTTTATTATGCTTATGTGATCTGTCGCACGCAAAATATTATAATAATATACCTTCTATAAACGTTTATGCATTTTTTTGTTGGACATTAAAATGTATGCGAGTCAGATCATAGTTTTCTGCTCGTAGACATCAAAGGGCGGACAAATTGATTACCGTTCACTTTCCGAATAGTGAAAACGACGACTCACGACGAAATTACATTATATATGTACAATATACTAGTTGGTTCATTAATGAACCGTAGACCGAAAATAATGATATGCACAGCCTCACACATTGCACACTACCTGTATATAGGTACCTGTGCATACATGAACGCTGAGATTCGCAACGGTTCGCGGTCAGTGCGTGTCTGCGTGTCAGAAGATCCCGGATAGCTCACGTATGTTATGTACAGAAAATGATCGTTTTCCAGCGTAAACACACCGCAGACGTACAAAAAATTAAAATCAAGAAAACATATTTTTCATTAAAATAATTTATTACAATACGCGTACTAACACGCCTGTCCTGACAACCTTAATTTTGGTGCAGTACACACAATATGCATAGACTTCACGCTTTTTCGGACCATGATTCCTAAATTTTTTTAATCCAAGCTTACTGAATTATTGTTTCCTTACACGTCAAAAACATCTGTTTCTTTTTTATCTTCCTTTTATACGCTATATTATGTGTGTGACGAAAAACCAGTCAGAACGTAGTCTGGTGGTGAAAATGTAACAAACCGTGTGGGTCTAGACTCTAGACTATAGACAACCTCCCATCGACTTCATTCCATTAGGCTTGTTGTTATTTTTTTCTCGTTTTTACCACGACAAACGGACGCGTACGTGGGTGTGCCACCATAGGTTTTCATTTCAACAAAGGTTGTATCTCTACAATGTTTTTATTCGTATAGTCGTGAGGCAAAATAAACATTAAGCTTTCACTCTCATTACATTTTAGCATTATCCCCAGACTTGTTCGTATCATCTAGAGTTTAGCTCACGTACACTTTGTAATATGTATATATGTGTGTGTATGCGTGTGTGCGAAAATATACAAGGAACTAGGAAGTAATGCTTAAAGTTTAAAAAAAATAAACACATATCTTATGGAATCCTGCTTACGTCGTAAAAGCAATCACGGTATGTAGGGCGGTCGGATATTAAGTATTTTTTTCTTATCATACGGCAAAATGCGGTACAAAATAATTTAAAATAATTTACATACATTGCCGTTTATTGGATATAGGTCCCATCTAAACAGATAAAAAGTAAAAAAACACACATAAATATGATTTATTTAACACATTTTTCCTCTAACAGTATAATAATATGATTTACCGAATATTCGAGATTTTTAATACCAAAAAACTTAACGTATTATATTATTATTAGATAACACCGGTGACTATATATATATATATATATATCTGCGCTTTGAAAGTAGAAATGACATTGGCGTGTATATTAAACAAATATCTGAAATTCTGAACTACACCTCTCATCAACGTGACATTTTTACGAGAGTTAATATGCGTCAATAATCCCTCTCATAAGTCTACAATACCTATTTTCTACGTAATAATAATAATAATAATAATATTGTTGTTATCGTTTTCGTCGTCTCAGGGGATCACCGCGTCATGTTTATAAGTGTGAGATGACTACGATGACCTAATAAAAATCGCTAGGTAAAATTCAACTCGTACGCAGTGGTGTGCATAAGTAGACGACTATTTTCATATTATACTATACCTAGTACGTATAGCAACAAAAACAATAATAATTAAATAATTAAATACCCTCCTCCGTCCGCTATGTGTATGCAATAGCTCATTATCGGATAACACTATTATACAATATGATAAAAACACCACAACTTCTCCACCCTGTTGGGATCGATGCAATTATATTATTATAATATAATATGTTACAATGCATTCATTTTGATAAGACATATTGGATGACGTATATTTTAACATACTGTATTTGAACCACGAACTATTATATATTGCATAATATCATTTTGTTTTTTTTTTTTATTACAATATTATCTAGATAAAAAACAAAACAAACATTTTTAAATTCTGAACGGAGTGATGAATATATTGATTTTACAATAATAGGGTTATTGATCGTAAATAACTATGATACAGGTAGTGTCTTTGAGTTATGTGACAGTGGTTTTGATTTAATGAGTCTCCTTATGCTATAGTAGCATCAGTTTCCGCGTGCTATTCGATCATTGATTTCTTCATGCATGTCAGTGTTGCTATTTATGTGAACACAAAGGTCCTAGGTACTTGAATACCTCCATTTTCTTAAAAATATAGTTATCTACTGTTATGTGGTCTATGTTTGGGCTTTTTCTTGCTACCATTAAGTATTTCGTATTTTTCTCATTTACACATAGCCCTATGGTTTTACTTGCTTTCAAGAGTTTGGACGCAGTATTTATGACTTCATCTCTAGTTTCTCCCATTATTACAATGTCATCTACGTATGCCAATATTACTCGTTCCCCACATACTTTCATTTTTCGACCGTCCCATACTTCTCTCATGACTTTTTCTAATGCTAGATTAAACAAGGTGGGTGATAGAGCATCACCTTATCTAAGGCCCGATTTTAGCTCAAAGATTTCAGACATTTCTTGCAGGAAACGCACTCTGCACACAGTTCTATTGTTACATCCTTTTATAAGACTTACGTATTTTTTAGGAATGCCTAGTACTTCCAGTACTTTCCATAATTTGTCTCTATCAATGCTATCATAAACTTGCTTATACTCTATATAAGGTGCAGTTCTTTATCAAATTCATAAAACTTAGCCATTATCTGTCACAGTGTAAAAATGATTTATTATTTGTCTTATTCTATTTATTCGGTCACAGTTATTATTATTACTATCGGAATTAATAGATTGAGTTTCGAAATTAATTTCATAGTTATATAAAATTTTGTTTATATGTTCGTGATTTATATCTCTTTCGTATTCGGATATATTCATTACACTGATTATGACATTTCCCTCTTTTAAGGAACTAATTGTTTCCCCGCAATATACAGTGGTCACCGCTTATTGTAATCACTTTGGTACGGAACATAATTGATAACATAATTCGATTGATAAAACTAAACAAAAGTTAAAAAAGTTATAAAAAATAATAAAATCTACGTTAAATAAAAAATAATAATAATGTAGTGTTGCATCAAATTTTATTATCATTTATTATTATTTATTTATAATTAAATTTCATATGTAGGTATAAATTGGAAATTTAAAATTAAAAAAAAAAATTAAATGTAAATAAATATGTATAATATGTATATATATACTACCACTAACTTGAACAATATTTTTTTATCGATGTCTGTTTTTTTTTACCGTTAAAATTTCATTGATAAAATGTTCGTATTTGTACTGTAATTAAAATTTTATGAATGTTGTTGCACACCCCTTCGTAATACTCGTAGATCATCGCAAATTTGATTGTATGTTACAAAATTATGATTTTATGACCTCAAACTGATAATATTATGCAGCGTCTTGATTACAATAGCCAACATAATTTACATATATAAGTATACATCCGGTCCGTACTTATACTTTTCAATAACAATAAACGTTTAATAACATTAACCGTGATTATAATAAGCGGCGACCACTGTACATCTTTTGTTAATTCTTGTTTCTCTATTAAAATGTTACTATTTTCTATTAATTTATTAACTATGTGTATCGAAATTACTGTTTCTGATCTAGCATTTAATTTATAACAATGTTTTATCATTGTTGTTTCGTTTGGTTGATTCATCATCAGGGTGTTATTTACTACGTCGATAACTAATTTATTATCGCGTAAGAAAGTGTGACCTAATATTCCATATTTTAGTAAAGAAACGCGTGAGCCAACGACATAAAATTTTATTTTTATCTCGGTGTTCTTAATTACTACAGGTATATTAATTGTTCCTATTGTTCTAATTAATTCGTCACTTATACCGCGTATTAGAATTCTATTTGTTTCGTCTATAATCAAATCCCCCTTTAAATAATCAATTTTTGTAATATTTATATCGCTACCCGTGTCTAATAATAATTCCTCTAATGTTTTTGGATCTCTCGATTTTACTACGACTTTTATAGGTCTTATTAATCCTTTTATGTGGGACCCGGACATCTAGGCGTGGACTCATTTCGGCGTAGACCCATTTCGGCGTGGATTCAATTCTTTTAGACTTGTATTCTTTAGTTTGATTTTTATTATAAACGTGCTGTATGCCGGTATAATATATGATTTTAAACATGCTACATAAATGATATTTGTGTAAATTATATTATACAATTGTATAAAATACCTGTAGTGGAACTATAAAAATATAACATACATGATTTCTATACAAATTATTTATTATACAAGTTACACAATTTAAAATAAACACCATAGATACAATTATTTCATTACAAGTCCCATATAATTACAAGTATCCCATTTTGTAACCTTATGTCTTATATAAAGATATGAATTATAAATTATTTAGGAATTGTTGTTAATATAATAATGGTGTAATATAATTATAATTACCAAAATTACCTAAATGAAAAATATTGCGCGTATCAACATGTCGTCGATATCCGAATCACTACTCTCTTCTTGGTTTTATCGTGGTTATATGCATCAAAAACATACATATAACCATCGTGATGAAAAACTTCACGTTCCATTATAGTTTTTATTTGATTCGTTTCGCGCGGAGTACTTATTGATGATTTTCAATCAAAGAGATCAGTGCAACAGCCAGATTAGTTCTCTTTTAAAAACTTACCATAAGCAGGAACCGAATCATTGCACCAAACGCATAAAAAAGATATTAAATATATTAAACAATAAAAATTATCTTATCTCTATAATGCTTTTAAAATCTTGTTGCAAAATGGGTAAAACTAGTTTAGGATAATTTATATAGCATGTTTAGTATCATATACTATACCGGCATACAGCAAGTTTATAATAAAAATTAAATTAAAGAATATAAGTCTAAAAGAATTGAATGCATGCCGAAATGGGTCTACGCCGAAAAGGGTTTACGCCGAAATAGTTCACGCCGAAATGGCTACGCCGAGATGTCCTAGACCGCTTTTATATATAATCCTAACGTTTGTTCACTTAGTGTTCCTTGAATAGCTCTAGCATCTTCTTTTGTTTTATTACTATAAAACAAATGAAGAAGTTATATTATATCACGGTTTCTCCGCGGTTCATTTTTATTGGATTTATTTTTAATTGTAGGACTGAAGCTGAATACTGTGTTTCGAATGCTTCTTTAATGTTCTTAATATTTGTCCATTTAGTAGTATCTTTGTGTTTTATTACGTCTAACGCTTTCTCTGATAATCTTGTTAATATATATCATATTACGAATTGTAAGTTATCTTTGTCTACCGAATTTACAGCCGTGTCGTAACCAATAATGAATTGATATACGTCGGTTTCCGATGTACAATTATAGTATCATTTTTAATGCGTTGTCCAACCTTAGGGTGGCTTACTTTCCTTACTTCTGGGATAAATTCAATTTTATTTTCCGTTTTAAGGATTTTTTCCTTTTTATTTAATTCCGGAGTGATAGAATCTATTGATTTTACAATGTGTGTTTTTTTTTTGTGTCTGACAATACCTTTTTTGGCAGTAAAATGCTTCGATTTGCTTTAACAGCAACTTTTCTAAAAGGAAAATGAATGTGGATAGTACTTGGGCAAGTAAAAAATCCAACTTTTTCATTACTTTTTAAAAAAATCGAAAAAGAACGATAAAAAAATTACAAAAAACCGGGAAATTTTACGCAAAATCACGTTTTTACAAAATACATTTATTTAAAATACTCTTACTCAAAAACGAAAAACCGCAACAACTTGAAATTTTCTTCAAATCTTTATATTAGTTTTTTCTATACATGGACAAGTTTTCAAAGTATTTTGACTTTTTTTGACTTATTTATAGACAATTTAAATTTTCGATTTTTGTAAAAAAAATGTTATTATAATAGTTTATAATAAGTTAAACTTATCACAACTGAAAAATACAAGTTTAATACAAGGTTTATAATAAGTTAAAATAATCGTACTAAAAAATGTCGGAAATCGTTTTCTCAATTTCTTTTTAAGCCCATAAAACTCAAATTTGTGTAAAATGTGTCAAAATCACGATAATTTGCAAATTATTTTGTAGATAAAAATTCATAAAATTTATTCTGTTTATACTTAAGGTTCAAAATTTTAACACTACGTGATCCACAAGCTACTCTTCAAAAATGTATAAAAAAATTTCTACCGCACTTAAAGGAAAAAATTTTATGACCGTTTGAAATTTAAATTTTTACGAAATCGCATACTATTGCATTATATTTAAATTTAAATAAGAAATACTACCTATATTATAATTTACCCATTTTAGACCAATATATCATCTTCGTTCAGAATCGTTTTTCGTATACAATGATACCTATCATTACATTCAAATTTAACAAATCCATTATAATGACCTATCTTATGAACGAGGTGTATTCCACCCCCAACTGTACAGCAGAGCAAGGCCCATCCGGTTCTTTTTTTTTCTTCTAAACACAACAATATTATATACCCAATAAAAATAACATTTAAAATTTATCAACAGTAGTCCCCACTTAATAATACCCCTTTCTTTTTTTTATTCCTTTTCACAATATAGTATAATGACTCAATATAATCTCAATTCTTAATAATATAGGATTCATACGACCTTATATCTCATAAAATAATCTCTTTTAACAACCTCAATATATAGTAGTAATTCTCAATAACTTCCTATAGTAATTTTCTTGCTCACTTTAAAAAAATTTGTCATATTTACGCTAAGATGATTGCTGATAGTCCCATTGTTGTTTGTTTGTTGATTGACTCGAATTCGTCTTCTTAAGTTGGAGAGACAGTGATCAGTTTTCTTCTCACAGTGATTCTGAATTGAATTGCCTCTTGAAGATAAATCCTTCCGACTGCACCAAATTATGTTACGTGCCGAGAGTAGTTCTCGACAGAATAACACAATACGAAGTGTTAAACCATATCGTCAGTGGAATCAAGGATATAAAATTCTTTTATTAAGTTAATGTAAACTTTATTTAACACTTTTTAAGTAAATCAACAAATTTGGATAAGTTTATTATGCGTGTAACAGAAGTTGAACTTCTTTAGTTGATGGCTAGATTCGTCTGATTCTCTTGATATATCTGGATTGATACGTCTTCCTCCATAGCTGGTCCGGAGCTCTTTTATATGTAGCTGTTGCTCCTGCTTGGTGACCGTTTTTGGCGCGTTGTAGGTGGTTCCAAGAATTCATTTATTATTAGAAAAAAATGGATAAAATTATTATATTTCTCTATTCATGCATGTCATGTTTCTGATAGCCGTATGCATAATGTTAATAAGTTTTCTTAGTATAGTAAGTTTATAAATATTTTTATAAAGGTCGCGCTGCACATTACAGTACATGTATAACTGATAACATTCTTGTACATTTTCAATAAAATTATTTTATCAAAAATAGCATCAAACGTTTTTTACGGTTATATTCATGAATAAAATATTCATAGCGTTACCATACCAGCAGATCGTATTTAAATGTCATTATCCGTTATACTATACAAAACAACCAAATAATCAATAATATTAGTATATTAGATACAATACCAAACTCACGAGAACATTTCGTGCATGTAATATTGTTACAGAGAACTCGTCAATGGAATTTTTTTTTATTTATTTTTTTTTTTTTTGTTTCCTTTTAGTATTCAACAATTTTGAATTTGTAGTATGTAAATACCGACGAGTGGAATGCAGAACATGATAGTGTAATTAAAACTTGATGCAATAAAACAACCCGTCTGCTTTGAATCCCCTCGACGCTCTACTACGGTTAACCGCCGAATGTGTGAATTATATTATGAGTATGACGCAGACATGGCCTCTGATCAATATACGTGTATGCAATTTCGACACGAAGTTTAACACTGCAACCAGATCACGTGCAACGCTAAAGTTTCAAACACTATAATAAAAACAATATTGTAACGATGACAAAGCACTTATTTTTTTAACTCTTAAGAAGCACTTGCCATGTTTAACCTATATATGTTTCAGATTTAAGTCTTACTTAAAAGTTTTACTTTTGAAATCTTTATTAGTTAAAATTAAAGTTTTGTTCTTGAATACCCATACGGCCATATTGCTGCACGTCTGGAATGTAAAGCATAATCACAGTTTCGATTCTAGATACAGTTAAAACAATATGTTTTAAAATGTATTACATAAGTTCAATCCGTTCGAAACACTCATCATTTATGCACATTACTTTTCGCTCCACTATGACATTGTCGCGTCAACTACAGTCATGATCATTATTTATGTCTAGTTCATACGTTCATGCGGTAGATAAAATCAACGTTGAACTAAATATGTCTTATAAACGAATTTTATCAAATCGTCAAATTCACCTAATCTCGATAAAAATAATAAGTCAAAAAAAAAAAAATGTTTAACAAATTAGTTTACCATTCTTGTCCAATATGATTCCAGTGAAAATATATTCGAAACAGCCACAAAAATCTTGGACAGTCATGAAAAATCATACATATTTGTGTGTACCTATATAAATTAGTATAGTATAAAACCATGAATAAATATCATTAGAATATACGACAATTTTCGCTTTATTCTATTTAAATTTTTTTACATTGATGTAGAAATTACTTTAAGATAAAGTAGTAAAATATCTTCCGGGCAAGGCTAAATGATTTCGCTGAGATGAAATAATAGTAATAAGAATAGTAGTTATGCTTTATAATGATAAACGATGGTGGCCCGACAGAAAAGCAAAGTAAAGACAGTTCTCCCCCGGGTTCAGCAATTGAGATATAAAAAAAGTATTAGTAGTAGTAATAGTGGTGAATTAAACAATTTATTCAAAGTTAATGTAAATAACTGCGGATAATATTACTAAAATATTAAAACTAATATAAGTTGTAGAAATTATAAAACACATTTTTAACATGTTCCTTAATCTAGTAAACGTATGCAATTTCAAAACGATGACGCAATATTTAAATGTTTCGTCCAAAGGCGTACTCACGCAGGCGAACGGACATACGCACACACCCACGCACAAATAAATACTCGGGTCGCGTGACGAAATCACTGATCACATCACATCAGCTAACGCATGCAGGTATATCAGATTTTTTTCACAATTTCACCGCTTACGCGGACCGGACCGCAGGTACGCGTTCGGCATATGCGTTCGTCTACGATCTTCGCATAACATTGTGTCGTAATAGCACTTAGCTGCTGTGCTATTATTTCGCACACCGTTTCCGCTGCCACCGTGCGATTACGAGGCAATACTATAAACACATAATAATATTACACCGTGTTTTAATACACGCGTCTGACACGGGGTCGATGAATGAAATAACCACAACATGTGCAACGAGTGTGCGAAAATATCGTTATTCGATCGAACAGCCGAACCGAAGATCCCGGATTTTGGGTTCGAAAAGCCCATCACCGATACGGCACGGCTAACTAGTGCGCGGTATATATGATACGGTTCGTTGTAGATACATAAAAAAAAAACGGTATGGATACGTGTCAGCTAGACATTCCAATGAGTTAAATAATAATAATAACAACACTATCGTTTATTATGTCAATCGCCAGTACACTCCAATCTCACGAAACGGATGTGCTCGAATTCATATATGCACGCCGTTAACTTATAAACTGTATAATGTTTATGAGAGATATTTCGCTTGAAAAACTACCCGTCAAATCTAAGAGCGTGAAACGCGTATGATTATAATACATTGTTTTGTAGAATACATAAATACGGTGGTTGTACACGCGTGATGTCAGTACAATGAGTATAGGTTCTCTGGTTCTTTAGTCTTTTAACAATATAAAATACCGATTTTGAAGCACTAAAAAGCAAATTAATAAATAAGCTATAGGCCAATGATCCACCAAAAATAATATAGCTAATTTATTTTTGAAATAGTTCATTTTATGTGAATATGAATATTATTTCATGCTAAATAATCGAGCTGGTAGGATTAAAATTAGAAAATTACATCTAAAATTCATCCACATCAATGATAGTAATTTTACCCATTGTCATATAAATATTCAGAATGTTACATAGAAAGAAAACAAAAGCAACACTAAATCAATGGGCAATAAACGACTTAATAAATCCGATTACGAAGCTGAGTATCACGAAAATCGACTGAAAGTAAAGAATAAAAACACTACATTAAAAATAAAAACTGAGTATATTTTGGTATTACATTTGTTAAAAACCAAGTATACCACGTGTTCATTATATTTCGAAACATGTTCGTATTATAATCTAATTTTCATATTTCCCATACTTCAATTATCATGTAACAACCCTATGCCTAATCAGCATGCCTCATTAAATTTACGGATAAACAGCTTATTTGTTTCCATACATATAAAAAACACCCGGCATATAATCACACGTTAAGCATACGTATTATTCAATGAGTTTCATAAGAAAAAACTTTATTCGTTTTACTACAAATGAAAGTAAAAGTAACAATTTAAACTGTTTTTTTTTCGTAACTTGTGATTTAATGTGTTATTTGATTTCGAAATATGAATTAAATAACTATTCTAGATGTGATGGTATTATTACAATGTACTCTGTAGGTATCTAAAACACGCAACGGGTAGATGACGCCGATGACGGTATGTTATGCGCACTAATACTTATTATAATAATATTATTAAAAACTATTGTGTTATATTTTGGTGTGTGAACGCGATTGTTTCACCGGGTTCGTGAACAGGTATGTTGGAGACAAGTTCAAGTTTGAAATCAATCGCGAAAACTTTGTTTAGCGTATATTATTATATACGCTAAACATGTTGACATTAAGGTATTCCTTAATGTCAACAAACGGAATAGCTTCCCGTCAAGTGCGAAACTAATTGCAATTTTCAATGCCTAGGATTAAACGCGCATAGGTAAGTATAGATGGATAATCATATTTTGTTTCACTAAGTGCTATATCGCGAGCGTACCGAAACGCGTTAATTGGCGTTTAACATTGTAAAGCGTGTTCAAAACATTTTGTTTTAAACCAAGTGTTTTATCGCGTTTACATAAATTACTTTTGTTTTGAATATTGAATACATAATAATATGTATGTGTTTAATATATAAGTGTCCTAAACCCACAAACCAGTAAAACTATTTCGAATTTTTGATAACAATATTAATTTTTCTTATAGGTAGTTAATAGTGTAACATTAATAGTGTGTGTGCGTGAAAAGCCAATGAGGATAATTTTAAGCCGGATTTAATTAGTTTAAAAATATTTTTTTCCTCAAATGGTTTTATAGCGTAGCCTGTTTAAATGCATTATTTTAAGGCCAGTAATGTGCTGCATACTTAAAAAACTTAGAAAAATAGATCAAGATATCTGGAATTTTATTAAATAAAATTATAATTTACACATCGATGTCCTTGATTTGAATAGCATAACTACTATTCCTACCCTCCAACAAAATTATAATAATATTGTCTGAAAAAAAAAATAAACCGAATTTTTAAACACTTAAAATAACCAAAAAACTACGTTTGAATTCTATTTGGATTTTTATACGCACAGTTCCGACTGTTCCGAGCCTAAATCACTCCATCCGGGCCAGTGCGACTGGCCGCGGATTCAAACGACGTGGTCCTCAGCACATTTTCCGTCTATCGCCCACTCAATGGCTCTATTCGTAATTGCAAGTATACGAGTAATATGCGTACCGCGTGATGATACACGTGCTTGTGACCGAGTTCTGTTCATGATGTACTGTAAAGGGCATCGTGGGTGATGGTAAACTGTGACGGGGGAGGGGGTGAAAGAGTGAATTAATGTACACGTAAACACCAAATAATAGTATATATAATAATAATAATTATTATTATTATTATTTATTATACACTCCTGGAGTTCTATTTACCGTGTCACGACCAACGCTTTGCCTTGACGTAAGATTTATCGTCCGACAGTATAACATTATCCGACGGTTTATTATGCATGTAAGTATATATTATATAAGTCATTATATTATGCAGTAACAGCCGGTGTACGTTACATTATATGTAATCCGATTGTATTTAATTAATTTCTAGTTTTCCTCAAGACGCGCTTACTTCTATGGGTTAGAACTCGTGGTGTATCACAGAAAATTCCCGACAATGATAGTCTATGGTATACGAATAAAGCGCTTTTTCCAACACTGTCCACGCATAATGACAGCTATAAACATAGATATAGACTCTTTACTCTTATAAACTTGAATTTAACTACCTATCAACCTACCATACACAAAAATAATATTGTCGATATAATTACAGTATAAACACATAACAATAAAATTATAAACAAAATTGGATATCCTGGTTCGAAAAAAAATTTGGAGTAGAGTGAACACGATTAGAGTGAAAAAGGTCCCGATGATCTATTCCAAAAAAAAAAAATCATTTAAAATAGAAAAAACCTTATAAAACAATAGCATTTAAATAACATTTTATAATGAAAAATACATTTAAAGCACGAATTACAAATATGAGTGTACGTATTATCTATACTCATTATAAGGGTTATCTATACACGTCAGAGAAACCTCAACATTTATAACCAATAATATATCGTTTACATAAAGACTACTCGGTTACATTCGATAAAATGTAATATTATAATATATACCTATATGTATATGTATATATATATATTTTATTATTATACCATCGCGTCTGACCTATATTCGCTTATATCTTATTAATGTTACGATAATATCAAAAACCGATTACCCAATTAAAATGTAAAACGCTGTATTATTATTACGTACCAGCGCTTGGAACTAAAATAGGTTAACTATAAATAGTCACATCACAGTAAACAAGTAATGGACGAAAACGATACGTTTTTGGTTCCAATGGTAAATCTACTAAATCCAAAAGCCATTAAAAATATTTTTATTTTATTTATTTTTTTTAAGATATTTGCAGCTTATTGTATAAACACAATAAGAAAATTGAATTATTTGTAGATTATTTCTGTAACTATGAAGTATCTATATGGCACCCAGTGCAACACAATTGAACTCTTAAGAATAGTACGAATGCGCCCGTATTACCTTTTTACCTGCGAAAACTTGTCTAATACAATTTTTAAAAATATTAATAAATAAAGAAAAATCTCGAATAGAATAAGAAGAAAAATTTAAATTTATAATGAAAACTTGAAATAAATTAGAAAGCAATGGAATAACTATACTAGGATATTTGAAAGTAATGAGACTACGTTTTGTGCCAACATTGTAGTTTAACAACAAAATTATATTTTTAAATAATGTACTTTTTTTGTGTACATATTTGTCAGTTTTCAGTGTTTTAACCTAAAACAATTTTAAACCAAACCGATAATTTAATTTATTGTCAGTCATAAAAATTCATAACAAATCTCTCGGTAAAATTGTTAAAATGGGACAATTAAAAACACCTATACGGTTTTTATTTTATGGAGCTCAGTCGTGTTAATTTTAAAATAGCTATTGTATGGCGTTTTTCTCATATAAAATGTTAGAACAGGCGCAATCGTGTTACACCCCACGGATCCAATACGTTCTGCAATCCCCTATATCAGAGATGAACAACTCAATGATACTAGAGGGCTAATTTTATGAGTGAAAATCTATTGAGCCAGAGAATATAGAAAGCAAAAAAAAAAGGTCAATAAAATCTACAGTGTGAATTCATAGCTATGTTATACGATACACATTATATCAATTTTATAAATATAATAAAATAAAAGCCAGAAAAATCCTACAATATTTTATATAACCATGGGCCACTACCGCATTAATTAATTCCATAAGGCATAGAGATCACCTTCACCTTCAAGTTAGGAAATATCCTTTAAATCTAAAACTAAAAGACTATTACCTTAAATTCAGAAACAAGATAACGTATTTAATAAAAGAAACTAAAATTAAATACTACAAAAAAGAAATACATAAATCCGGGAACAATACCAAACATAAATGGCAATTAATCAATGATATCATATCCAGAAACATTAAATCAAATAATTTTAATGAATTACTAAATAATATAAAAGCTAATACTGAACCTAATGACAGAAAACCAGCCTCAATCTTGGCCGATAATTTTAATGATTATTTTATAAATGTGGCAACGGATCTAGTAACACAACTGAATAACGATACTAATGTAAATAATTTGGCTAACATCCACCGATCTAACAATACAATTATGTCAAATAATTCCCCCCTAAATAAATTTGAGCTGATAACACATGAAGATATACTACAAGCAACTTCTAAATTAAAAAATGGTGCATCACCTGGTATCGATAACATATCCTCTAATCTTCTAAAAAAATATATTACTTTTCTTGTTAAACCTCTCACTCATCTTTTTAACCTATGTATCACCCAAAATAAAATTCTTGATGTTTTTAAAGTAGCAATTATTACACCCATTTACAAGAAAGGTCTAACTTCTATTATTAGTAATTTTAGGCCAATATCTGTAATATCAAATGTAGCAAAAATATTTGAAAAAATTATAAAAGCAAGATTAGTACATTACTTAGAATCGAATAACCTACTATTTGAACACCAATATGGTTTTAGACCCGATAAAAGCACTGATCAAGCCATAGCAATTGTAACCAAAACGATCTATAGTACACTGGAAGAAGGAAAAAAATGCGCAACTATTTATCTTGACCTGGCGAAAGCCTTCGATACTGTGGACCATGTAAAGCTTCTAAAAAAAATGCACGACATAGGTATTACTGGTTCGGCTCATTTACTATTCGAATCTTATTTGGAAAAAAGAAAACAGAGGGTTAAAATAAATGATAGCATCTCTTGTGAGCAAACTATTATATGTGGTGTTCCTCAGGGTACTACACTTTCTCCAGTACTCTTCAATATTCAGCTAA
>JAIPRK010001204.1:0-86252 GCA_025469195.1 Chaitophorus viminalis
TATGATTATTTTACAATTTGAAATTCTAAATTTATTTCTAGATTTATTAAGATTATTAATGATAACAATATGATAACGTTTTTTTATGATAAGCCAGCCAAATGCCTTACTGCGGGGAAGCGCTCGTGTCGTGGTTCTGGGTTATCACGCTGACTGTGACCATTTTTTTTGATAATTCCAGCACTTGAAAGTGCTTGATGTTCTAATATTTTTAGCTACTGGTGTGGACTTACTGCCCTGGTTTGACGTTATGTTGTCGTTGACTGGATTCCCCACTGTCTTGGGTCCCAAGACATAATTTTTATTTGTTTTAATTTATTTATATTTAAAATGCCGAAAATCAGTGCAATTATTGTGTCTAGTAGACTAAACAAATTTGTTGTCGAATATAAAAGGTATTTTTTCTACAGATGGTTTAGTCTTGTTCTGTTTAATCGATTTTTTTTTTTGCATATTTTCATTTATAGGGTATATTCCTACAAAATAAGTGCGTAAATGCATATTTTGTAGTGCATATTTCTGAGGTTTTTAAAGCGTATAAATCCGAGCCCTACTCATATTATGAAATAATGAAAATCTGACACTTCACACGTCTGATTAGCAGCGCTCGGCGATTAATGAAACTACGCATCTACGCTGTAACCACGGCTGTAGATAGTATGGTTGCGCATCGAGCTACGAAAAAGTGGCAACCGAAAGTTCTTATCAAATGTACGAAAAATGATCGAAAAAGTCACGTTTTGGCGCCATCTAGGTCATGCTATGCTGTGATTCCATTTAATTTTATAAATTTAAAAACAGTTGTGTGGTAAAATTCAAGTAGTTTTACTTGACATCCGCGAAGAGCGCTATTAATACTTAACTTTTTTGAATCTGAGATAAGAACTTCCGTATGCCACCATTGAACATAGTGTAGTATAAGCCGATGTGTAACCATATTATCTACAGCCGTGGCCGTAACGAATTCTGATTTCTGACCGCCGATCCAGCCCGCGTTGCATAAACTGTTCTTTATAATCGTGGTTTAGTGATAGTCGGAGTCGGTAGTTACGGTAACGTCGGTAACCAACTTAAAACCACGATTATAGATAGACTAGTTACACAACTGTATGCACGAAAACGGTCCGTCAGATATAATCGTGGTAATCATAAATCACGAGATAAGATTCACAATTTTGAATATTTTACTGAATAGTGAATTAGTGAATAGGTAATGACTAAGTATTTTCGTTTAAAAATTATAGCAATAAGATGTTTAAACTTATTAATTTTTTAATTTGAATCTTGTACCTAGAATATACCTATGATTGAACATGCATATATTATGTTAAATGAATCTGTAAGATTGTATACAATTGGTAGATATACTACATAAAGTAAAGAAAATAATATAGTAAGTTAACTGATCAATGATTAATTTAATTTATTTTAATCGTTTGATAATTCCAATACTGAAAATAATGAAATGTATCTAATAATTAATAAAATTATACATAATAATGAAGATTAAATTTAATACTAATTGCAAGTTAATTTTGGAATTTTTTTTTTATTTCTATTATTTTTTTTATTTTCTTGGTTCACAATGTATGTGTATTGGCGCATTCTCATAGTTGTATAGTATGTGAATATATCACACATAACTTGAGACTTATGCTGTGTACATGGAAATTTCAAAAGCAAGTCACTCTGTTTGAAAAATTCTTCAGATGTATCTTCAAATACATTTTCAGAATTTGCATGCTTAGCAAAACAACACTCTAATGATTTTAGAATGTTGTACAAATTATGATCAGGATTTATCAAAAATCCTCGCGACTTCATGTTGACTAAACATTCTTCAGTCCTGAATGCATTATTGTAGGTTTTTAAGTTATTTATACAAAGTTCATACTTTGAACGTTTAATTATACGTCTTGCAATATACCTAAAACAAAACAATAAGTATTTAAAATTAAATAAAGGAAATATAAAACAAAAATAAAGTATAATACTCTGCCAAATAATACATAATACATTCAAATGAAGTTGATTTACTATAATCATGGTCAAGAAAAATATCATCGCAATCATAATGACCTTCTAATATTGTATCAATTTTTATTTTCAGTGATTCAATTTTTTTTATTCTATTTGGTGAATTATCTGTATTTTGAATTATGTTCTTTAAATCTGACATATTAATAACTGGAATACTTTCTACAAAATAATAATTTAAATGTCTATAACATTCTAATATTTTGATTTTGAAAGTATGAATTGATAAATGTATTTGTTCACCAGTAGATACAGAACAATTTCCAGTTTTTGGAGCTTTTATTAATGAATAGACAGATAATATTCTGTATAGTTGTAGAAAAGTTGTGGTGGCCGGGTGATCATTAGGGCCCGCCACTTGTCTAATTATTCCAAAAAATTTCTAAGATGTTCAAATAAAATTTTAACAATGTACTCAATATAGTTAAATAATTCAGAATTACTATTACCTCAAGACAGTCCTAGTTCAATTTTCCAGTTAATATATAGGAAAAATTGCAATCATTTAATAAATAGTTCACCAAATCAATAGTAGATTGCAAACTTATGCGTAAACCTTCTGCTGTCGTTTTAGTCAAAAATTCATTTTTTGTAATGAACCCATTGTTGAGGTTAGATTCCCACTCATTCAACCATGTTATTGATCTATTTAAAATCTGGTAAAATTTGAAAGACAATCTGAGTTGGCATTAATATTTAATTATAATTTGATCAACCACAAATAAGACCAAACATAAAATAACTATACATTCTTAAATGAAGATAAATTCCTATTAATTTCTCAATACAAAACAATTAATATCATTATTATTTACTATTTAACCTCAGAATTACAAATTAATTTTAAAAATTATTTAATGGTAAAAAAAAACTATTAAATTAGTTATCATTGCAGTTAATACATACTTTTAGTGAAACCACTCAAACACAAATTAATAATTCAACTGTAACATTTAAAATGTATATATTATTTTAATTATACACATAAAATACATTTTTCATTTAACATTAATTCACACGCTATGCATGCAACATATAAAAAAACCTGTAAATCTTTGCTATTTTTCCTAGTGTCTTCAGCAGGAAAACGATGGTTTAGGGCATCAAACATATTGTTTAAAGTAATAGCAAAAGTTCACTTTCATGGGAATCTTGAAGAGTTTTTATACTTTTTTCCCTGTAAAACTTCATACCTACTGCTACAGAAGAACTAAATAACTATAAACAAAGTGATTAATAAACATGGTTTTGTTCCAATTCATACTAATTATTTATTTTTGAAATATTGTATTGATGAATAATACCATAGTTGAAAATATATATTTTTATACCTGAGTAGCATACTTCACCTTCATCTTTGAAAAATTATTGAGGTCAAAATGGTGTTTTGTCAATTTAGGAAAAACTTTTAAAAGTGAGTTAGCCTCATTTAAAAACAAATTATGGAAATCATTCCTTTTTATGTATGATTTTGACGGATGAATCTGTTAATAAGTAAAGGTACCTATGTAGATTATTGTTATAACCTATACCTACATCTTAATTACTAATTTGAAATTACTAACTCTCAATTGTTTATTAGCATGTAAACGGTTATGTATAGTTTTCATCAAATGCGGTACATCAGCAAATACAAACATTTTACACTGTTATTGAAAGGATTTCCAAATAATTTTTAAAATCTTCAATACTTGGACATATCCCAAGTTCTTTCCACATGGATCGATTTGTACACTGGCTCCATCGCTTGTAAGTTCAACAACCTGACCACCAGCATCCTCAATTAACAATATAGTCTTGATGATTAACTTTGCCAAATCAACTCTTATTGAAAGTAAAATTTTGAATTTAGATCATTACAATAAAAATAATTATAGATACATCACCTTTAATTGGTCCTTTCGACGCAAAAACAGCAATAGGTTGAGTAAAACATTCTGCTAAGCTTTGCCACATTAGCACAATGCCATGATCAGCTTTTTCAGAATCTTTACTATTTACAGCTATACTCGATCTTAAAAAATTTTTATCCAAAACAAGTATACCTTTTTTCTGATCTACATTATTTTTAATTGATTTAAAAAAAGCAATATTATTACTTGTAAAATAATAATAATAGTGGCAAATGGAAAAAAATTATTTACCTTTGAAACAACAGACTCAACATCATCCAATTCTCACTATACCTGTGAATTGAATTTTGTATTTTAGCTGAGGCAAAAATTTCTTTGATAAGTTCACGCTGTGTTTGATTTATATTAGAATCAGCTAATTACTGCTGTAAAGAAATATCTGAAACATTTTGCATTTGTAGTTTTATATCACTCAATGCATTCTTCAACCTTTTTATTTCTTTCATAGCTCTAGTGGATTTTTTTTTAATATTTTTTTTTTTTTTGTCAACTGTAACTGCTTGATGTGCTTTTGCTTTTTTGGTGAGTAAAAACTTTTAACAGGTTTATTATAATTAACCCTCAAAAGTTTTTGCCTCATGGAGTAATATAGTTTCTTACACCAGGTACAAATTACACTAACAAAAATAAATTAATTTATTAGAATGTATAATTTTGTATAATAAAATTAATAAAAGTTAAAACTACTATTTATATTTATATATTACCCTATTTCATTTGATACAATTCGCTTGCAATGTGTATATCGAAAACGTCCAAAAGATTCAACACATTTATCTGGACTAAATGTGGTCTTAACTTTCTGAAAATCATTATTGTTCGCTAAACCATTGCACACCTTCAGATTATGAAAATCTTTTAAAATATTTTCAATATTGTCGATACTCTAACTCATGCATTTTTAAAATTTTAGTCATATCAAATAATTCTCCATATAAATGAAAAAATAGATCAGAATCTGTAGATGTAAAAATATAATCATTCAAATTAAGATTTAAATCAAACTAAAATATGTATATATAGGTATTAAATAACACATCATTTAAATCCAGAAATTTACTAAATAAAAAGAAAATATATTTTTACCATCAGTAATAACCAATTGTTTTTCAATTGAGCGACTGTAATTGATACCATAAGAGCTCACTTTATAAAACGAAATAATTTTTTTTTCCCCACTAAAATTAACATCAGAACACCATTTTGTTGGAATAATTAATAATGATAAATTTTCAAAAATCAATTTGAAAAATGTCGAATTTTCTTTGTTAACCTGTACTTATATATAAAAAAAAACTATAGTTAATATTTAAATAATTAGTTAAGTACCCACCTCAGGATACTGAAATTCAAATGATTGTAAAACAGATGTATCATTTACCAATTTAAAATAAGTATGGTCATGTCTTATAGAATTATTTTGAATAACTAAATTGTCATGATATGAATTATATTGGAATCGGGTTTTAACCTTTGTATAGGCAATACCCCAAGTTTAAGTTTAGGTCTTTTTAAACAAATCTGAAAATAATACATATGAAAGAAATAGCAAAATGTATAAAAATATGAGTACCTAGGTAAAAAGCATATCAAATTCTTATATATTTCAAAATGTACTTATAGAATATTTACTAACACCAACACCTGATTCCCACGTTGTAACAATATCTTGTGGATTAAAGTGAGTCGCAAATACTTTAGAATTTTGGTTTAAATTCATATTAAGTGCTATTTCCCATTCATTTACTGAATCTTTGGGAACACTAAATATGGATTTATTGCGTGAATTGTACTCTTTAACACAACACTTGGGCATTATAACACAGTAGTCAATAACTTTTATGTAACTCGAATGTATTAATATTGAATATAACAAACAATAAACTTAAAACAAATTAAAAGATTTTAATTCCATTTAAATGAAAAACATTTTTAATTTTGTTTTTGGCGCAATTCTATTATCATAAATACACCGCAGACTGCGAGCTGATAGTACCGTTTCGTCATAAACTGTTAAGAGTTTGCTATAATCTAGATCTCCGGACGTCTTATCACCTGACATATACAGTGGTCCGTGTGTTAAAGCGATTTTTAAAGAGAGTCGTGCAACCAGTCTATCTATAATTGTGCTTGAAACACAGTAACGTGGTGTACGACACAACTCCGATACAACTACTTGTACATAACCTCAATTCACTATTTTGGCGAACCTTGTTTTCCGCTTCTACACGTTTTTGATGTCACTCGGACCTTCGCAATCGTTTTCGCGTACACACTAATCGCACGATATTTTACACGACCGAGACAACACAAACTAACGCACAAACTCAAACATATATATATTTTTCTTGTTGTATCCCACTTTTGAAAACACAAATTAAGAGGGCAAAGGCTATACACACAACTCAACAACTTAACGAACTTTTATTCTGGAAATCACAATGGTAAAGACCGTCTCAGGGCTACGAGTGTCCAACCTTCAATACTAATTTCTTAATAAACTTAATTTATAACACCCTAATCACATTTAACATTTCAGGAAACATTGGAAGATCCACCTGTTATTCCTCATGAAGACTTTACTTTACCAGATGAATATAGTCAATTCATTTCCGAACAAAGTGAAAAGATTAAAAAAATGATGGAAAAAGAAAGTAAGTTACTAGGGCTAACTATTTTTATTTTTAGCTTTTATTTATTATTTTAATATTTAACTTAATATTTTCAAAGGATTGAAGAATGAACTTAAGAAGAAAAAAATGTTGGCTCGCGCTAGTAAAATAAGATACAAGTCTAATTCTATGTCCTCGGTTGATTCCAAAGATGGTCTGAATGAGATAAACTCGTCTTTATTATCAGGAAGTACTTCAGTTAAAACAAGTGAAGTTGGATCAGAAGAACCTCCTACTAGAATTCGAAGATCATTAAGAATCTATGATAAACTTAAAGATAAAGATCTAGAAGATGATTCATTGCAAAAAAGAAAAATGTTACCTGTAAATAATAAATCTGATAAGCCAAGCAAGTCTAAAGATTATAAACTATTAAATAAAAAACCATCATATCAATCTAAAGAACTAGAGAAGAATGATAAAGTCTCAAATGTCAAAATTCAAAATAGCAAAAGCTGTAATGTGTCTGAATCTAGTATTAGCTCTGATAATAGTAAACAGCCTAATCGTTATAAAAAGAATTTAGCAGACTTAACAGTTTCGGACAGCTCATCTAGATTAGTAACTCCGGAGCTTCAGAGAGGTAAAACATCCAATCGATGGGTTACACCTGAATCAATAAGTAGAAAATCGAACTTACGCTCTGGTGATAAAGACCTGAAATCTAAACTTGCACTTGAAAAAGCTTGCATAAAATTTGGTCATCATGTTGATATAATTTTACCAGAAATAAAAATTGAACGATTTATGCCTGAAAAACAATTAGCTACCTTAATGGAATCAAAGTCAAAACATTTGGTACAGAATAAAAACGAAGCAAATAACAAAGTTAAAGCTAAACCTCGTGGAAGAGTAACATCTGATTTTTTAGTTGTCCAGCAATCTCCTTACGTACCACTAGGTAAACACTCTTGTAACAATAAAAGTTTATAATAATGTTAAACTACAAACAACGAGGACATTATTTTCAGTTTATCATTTAATAATTTTAAACAACAGAAATAAATGTAACTATGAATTTGTTCATTTAATTTTAACAGAATTTTTACATTTTTGTATAATATTATACAGAGTATTCAAACAATATTAATGTTTTTTAAACATTTCTCAGTATCTTTTGATATTTAAATAATTTATGTGTTTACATATAACTTAAAAATTTTTTAATTATATAATGCTTACTATCTAAAATATTAATTCTTATTGTAAAAATGTTAAAAGAAATAGTTGATAATCTAGTTTCATTGATAATATTTTCAATTTAACTTGTTCCTACAAACGGTCTCAACTTGTTTTCTATATTAATGAGTTGTATCATTTACATGTTTTCAACGTTTGTGTACCACCTGAAAGAAATAATTTTTAAAACTGAAGAAAAATATCTTGTATTAAGAATTACGTTTTTATTCATATCAACTACGTGACTGATTGAGAACCTTTGAATTATAAATATGGTACTAAAGATGGTCTTATAATAGTTACTCACTATGGTTTTATAATTAGTATGTAATTTTTATTTTAATGTTGGCTAGAGAATAAGAACTGTATTTAAATAAGTATTATTTAAGAGTATTGCATATGGTCCATAATAATTTTTACTATATACTAAAACTAGTTTTATAAAATATTTTAGATATAAGTAACATAGAGCTGGAAATGTATTAGTTATACAATTATATATCATCTAGCTGACATGTATTTATTATTTGTTAATTTGTTAATAATAGATGTTAGTGACTATATTTTTAATTATTTTAATTATAGTTTTTTAAGAATATAGTAGATAAAGAACATTATGAATTATTTTTTTTTAAACCAATATTGTAAATGATTGTATATTGAAATTATCAACAAAAAAAGCATTATTAATAGGATATATTCAAATTTAACGAAAAAACCAAATTGTAAATTTATTATACTTTGCTTTTAAGAAGTATGAAATATTAAAATAAAACACTCCTGGTAGTATACTTTGGAACTTGCAGACACTTTTGTAGTCTCATGAAACACTTATTAATACATACTTACTTGTGCATTTAATTTGACTTGATTGACCAACATATTATGTTCTTCTGTTCAATTTTATTTTTATACATTGTGCTAAGATAATATGTTAAAACAAATTGAATTTAGAAACTAAGTACAATTATTAATTTTTAATATTAAGAAATAACTGGAATTAACCAAGAAAGAATTAAAACCTTTGGGTGAAAAATGATTACAACTGATCATTTGACATACAATTGCAAGTAATATTAACAGCAAATAATATTGTAGCCAATACAAAGAAAGATTTAAAATCCATGAAAGGTTGCAATGATCAATCAAAACTAATTTTATACTGCCCATACCAATTATTATCTTCTGTGTCAGTTGTAGCCAACAGTTTCAACAAATGTGTTAATAAAAACTAATATTTGGGCAGATCTCTGTGTCCATTTGGGTTTCACAACTACTTGTTAAGTATTAGAGTAAAAGTATTCAAATACTTTTTAAGTACTTCAATACGTATTCTAAATACATCTGAAAAAGTACTTGTGCAAAGTATTTGAATACATTTTTGAAAGTATCTGTATTTGAAATCAAATACTATTTTTAAATACTTTTTTCGTTTTACTTTATGAACAGGCCGACAAATTGAAATAAAATAATACAAATTGTTCAACATTTTTATTTATAGATTGTTGTATATTGTACATTGTAATATTTATAGAGACAAACAAATTAACAAATACAGTTGGTCGATTTCCTAATAAAAATAGAAATACCTTAACTCTAATAATTATGTACGTATAAAAATAAAACATACCGAAAGTCGCTAGGACGATTGGTAATATATTATATCTATATACTATATATACTATACACGCAACCCGCATTCGGCTATTCCTACAAATCCGTCTTCGCATTATCGCAGAATATATTTGAATAACATTGTAACTGTGTTAGTATTAAGTATTAAACTATTTATAACTATTATGATTTAGACATTCACATTACATATTATTTGTCATTTTTAGATTCTGAACGGAGTGATGGAATCTATTGATTTTACAATGATGTGTTTTTTTTTTTTTTTGTGTCTGACGATAACTTTTTTTGCAGTAAAAATGCTTCGATTTTCTTAAACAGCAACTTTTCTGAAAGGAAAGTGAATGTAGATGGTACTTGGGCATGTCAAAAATACAACTTTTTCAATACTTTTTGCAAAAATCAAAAAAAACGATAAAAAAATTACGAAAAAACGGGAAATTTTACGCATAATCACGTTTTTACAAACTACATTTTTTTAAAATGCTCTAAAATGACTGTTTAGTGTGTGTTGTACATTAGGTACATTGTTGTCCAATCTATAGTATTTGATGGTACTTACAACATACACCAAGGACCAAAAGTGCTGCATTCTTATTCTAATTCATTTAAATAAAACTTGAGTGCTTAAATAAAAAATTAAATCAGTTTATTAATGATCAAGTTTATCTATAAGGTCAAGGTAAAAAGGTAAAAGATGTAATAAAAAAAAAAGTATTTGAAAGTATCTTTAAATACTTTTTAAAAGTATTCGTATTTGTTCTTGAATACTTTTTTCTAAGTATTCAAATACATATTTTAAATACTTTTTAAAAGTATTCGTATTTGTACTTGAATACTTTTTTTCCAAATATTCAAATACATATTCTAAATACTTTTGAAAATAAGTAACTGTATCTGTACTTGAATACTTTTTAAAAGTATCTTTTAGAAGACTGCCAGGTACCTATGTAGACACAATTATTCATTTAGTATGAAGAATGATGGTCCTTTCTCTTGATATCTTTAATTTTTTAAATTTTTTCTTTATTGGCTTATGGATTTAAATAATTTTTTCGCTATTAACTTTATTATTATATAATAGGTATGCTAAGCATATTTATATGTTCACTTCTATATGTAAATTTTTCACGTTGAACTAGGTAGTTTTTTGGCATCGTTAATAAAATAATAAATGAGATGCGGCTTTCTACATGAGTCCTGAATCACCGAGATTATTTATTTAAAATACATTATATAAGTGTAATAGGTACTATGAAAACGAAAATTTCCATAGTGATAACCATAAGTATGCGAGAACTACATATATTATTATAGTGATTGATGACCGATCATACACTATAACCATCAAATAATTGATTATTCTTTGACAGCTGAATTATTGAAATCTGTCACGAGTGTATACATTAATTATTATTAATGTAATAAACTAATAAGTATATTGGTACAATAGTGTTAGCTACCTACTATAAACACTCGCTGTAGTTTGATGTTATGTATTTGAATATTGTTCAGTCCAATTAATTTTCAGTAGGTACCGAGGGTTTCTAAAAGTGTAATAATAATAATAAGCTTTTGAGTGTATTTATTTTAGAAACGATACCTATTACCTAGTAAATATTAACTATATTGGAGAAGTTTGGTCACGGGTTGATGATTTCTTCAAAAATACTACAGTATAAATGCAATTACTTTAGCACGGTATTCTAATTTTGCGTATACAATAAGTACCTACGTTCCAGCATAGAGTAGGTACTACGTATAGTTAACATCAGTAAGTATAGATAAGTCTTTTGTTTAAATAAACATTTTTATTCTGCTTGTAAGTCAGATCACGAGGGATTTTGGAATTTTGTTTATGATATAAATCCGACATAAGCACGTTATTTTATCAATACCGATACATACTATAATAGTAGACAGTAATATTATATTTTGTGCTGTACCTATTTAAAAATTTGTTGTTAATAATAATTAATATTAATAAAATTAATATTTTATAGTAAAAACGCTAACTTATTGCAATGGATTCGTCAAAAACTGTAATTACAAACAGTTTTATAGAAATAATGAGTAGGCTTTATGGTGATTTGAATTTTGAATTGACTCCAAGTATAATTAGTGGTCTAATTGTTGGCGCATGTACTATGATCGGAGGACTTGTGGGTGGTCGTTTTGGATTGTTAATCGGTAAGTTTTTGTTAGCTATTGGCTACTATAGCTCAGATACATCATTTCCATTATAAACCTGATTTGTAGCAGAAATAGGTATAATGAGTAGCAAGATCATATTCATAAACAAAAATAATATCAATGTACTGCTATCATAACGACACAATTTTACACGATATATTTCATAACTTATACAATTTACATTAACATCTTATGGACAATGTACCTACTACAGTACCTATAGTAAGTTGAGTTAAAATTGGTTAGTACGATTTATCGAATAATCAACGGCCATACTTATAACTGAACACCATGATAATTATAGTTCAAATTAATTAAATTAGATAGTTTATTGAGGTTTAAAATATTTAAGAGATACCTAATATTTATTTTTGTTTCCATATATTTATTTACTATTCTAGTTTCAAATAATATACATATTACACAAATAGAGATTATTACTAGAAGTTACCTTACATTAAAGGACACTTCATATCATAGAATAAGAGTATTTATTATTTTTTATTAACTATGAAGAAGAGAGGAACATAAAATCAACAAGAGAACTAAAACATAACAAGTTTACAAAAATCGAATATACTCGTAATACAAAATCTAGGACGTTACAATATACATTTAGAAATTTCTAGTACTATGTATTTAAAGATTATTATAAAACCAATTTTATAATCTAATTTTAAAATATGAATATTAAAATAAGAATATAATGCTTTATATTTTTTAATTTAATATCTTTAATTAGAATTAAGTTTAGAAAAAAAAAAAGAAATCAATAATTTTAATTGATTTATTTTATTTATAATACTATTAATATTAAATATGTACCAATTAAATCATTATAGGTGCACAGAATGGTACACAATAAATAGATAAAAGATATTAGATAAGTAATTACTATCCAAAATCGAGATTCTAAAAATAATATAAACATAAATAAATACACATCACTAAATTAATTAATAACAAAATTCAAATTTTTAGGATTTATAATTTTGTAAAACATAGGTACCCAATCATTGCTTTATCTAGGTATTCGATAAAATGAAATTCATTCAAATATTTTTATTTTGGTTTTTTTAGGAAATATAGATATTTTATTGCACAAAATATATTAAGACACATCATAGTATAATATTGCAAACATACAAGAAAAATTGTACAATATGCAATGTTCATATACTTATATTACATAATTTATCAAACATTTTAAATTTGTATAGACAAAAAAATAATACCTGCAATATAACTTAGAAAACATTTTCAATTAGATACATATTGTTTTAAATCCACAGAATATGCTTTTTACTTAAATTGTAGATTTAGGTAGGTGTTTTAGTATTTTGATATTTATAAAATCTACGTCTTAGATTGTATTATTATAAATGTATTATATAAAAATTTTATATTTATATACATACCATATTCTAAGTTATTATAACTATATGTTAATATGTCTATATTAAATCCATTCAGAATATTATATATGTGCTATTTGAGATTTTCATTTCAAAATTATGGTTTTTCAATATTTAACAATAAATTAAATTTTAAGTATTTTGTATAATTCTTGTAAAAAGTGCCCAAATATATAACTATGGTTGATATACCGTATACCATATTTTGTCTTTAAAAATAATAAGGCTAATTTTCATACAGGTATATTTATCTTTTATGGCTGGTTTTGTTTCAGGTGGAAATATTGGAAGTGGTGTTAGTTCATATTTTGGACCTAGAATTATAACTCTACACCAAATCCTACAACAGCTAGATATGAACCAACTTGAACATTTATGTATATTGTTAAGCATGGAAATTAAAAATGTTGTAGTCAATGTGCTAGGTCGTATTTTAAAAGGACATATACAATTAGTAAACCTTTTAGAAATATTTGGTGGTAATTCTATAGTTCGATCAAATATTATTAAAATTATGACAAATTTCTTTAAAGGTATTTATGGTAAGCGACTTCGTTCGATAGCAGCATAACAATTATAGAATAATATAATATTTATGTACCCTCATTTTGGTACCTATTTTTATAAATTATGTTTTTTGAAATACTAATATATGCATACTATATATACTTACAAATATTTTTTTGTCTTGGTTAAAATATTTTAAAATAATTTTTCTTTGAACGATTGAAGTAAAAGAGGTTAGTTATAATTAAAATTCGGTATTTTATATTATATTTGTATTACACCTTATTTTACCTTGTATTATGTATATGTTAAACTTTGTATAATATACTAAGTGTGGAATGAATGTATAATACATTTTTATATTATACCGTATTCAACACATTTTATACAGTATCACATTTAAAATTCTGAACAAATGGTTATGCAAATATGAAAATACACACAAAACATAAACTTCCTTACTTTTGCAGTTCAAATTACTGTACATATATATAAAAAGAAATTGCCGTAAAAAATATTTAATTAGTAAAAAGTTTTATATGTTCATTTAATAATGTATTATATTAATACAATTTTGTTAAAATATTTTAATCATTCCCGGTTTTTTTTTGTAAATAATAGATAATTAATAAAATAAGTAATAACTAATTAATAGAAAAAATCATAATCATAATAATAACATTTAGGAGAATTTTATATAGTATAAAATAAATTTGTAAAGTATATCCCTAAAAAATGTTGGTAAATAATATTATGAATATAATATAATATGCTCATCAAATCGATTGTAAACTATAGTATAGTATAACCATTATTATTATAATTTATATTATGATTAATCAGAAGTGTCGATTATCCTAAAAATACTTGGTGAAAAAACAATCGAGAAATCTTAACAATCGAACAGCCCTCTGGGTATCAGGGTCCTAGCGACCCAGCTGTATGTGTATGAATCAATAAGGCGTATATTACCCTTATACGAATCTGTAATATTACTCAGTACACAGTCACGCTATCTAAATTTGTAACAAATTGTGTTAATAAATAATTTATTCTGTTCAATGCAGACACGTAGCCTAAGGGGGCCTGGGTGGGCCTTAACTAAAATCTCGCTCTAGCCCGCCAAGTTCAAAATATATTTATTTTACTATTTTGAAAAATGTTCTAGGACTTAATATATACGTTGAAATAAGGACCGGAGCCCCGGATTACATAATATAAAAAAAACAGTTGCCGAATATGTATAGGAAATATCAAACACACCATTGATTTCAAATGGGTTAACCCAGCCGCAGAGTAAATAAATACTGTCCCCGATTGATGTTCTGTATGCAACGTTTGAAATGCAATATTATTAAAAATAAAAACGAACTTATCAATACTATTATTATTATAATATACACATATTTTCAAATTTAAAACGATTTTTAAGATAATATTTTTTTTATGTGATGCAGTAAAAATATTTCCGTACAGTAATTGTTTTGTACTTTTCAATTTTTTTTTTCATATCTACATGAATATATTAGTATTAGTATTCAAACATTTGTAATAACCATTTTTTAGAATCTGCAATTTTTCACAAAAATTATTGAAAATCTATTTATAGGATGGTTTGACTATTCGTTCTCCATATACATTACCATTATTATATATATATATATATATATATATATATATATATAAAGGCCTGAAAAGTGTCGACTTTGACGTCCGGAAACTCAGACAAAATCGAATAGACGAACAATACACACAGTATCATAGGGACCTGCGCTACGACCTAGGGTAGTATAAGACGACGGTTTGTTCCTATTCATTTATTACATAGTTATTACTATAACATACATCAATAAAAATTACTGACAGTACTAATCTTTCAGAGCAATATTAAATACTGTACAGATAATCAAATTGTTGCATAACATTTTATTAACAAAGATTGCAAAAAAAGGATGAAAAATAAAAGATAGTTATTCAAACTGCCGTTAACATATTAAGCAAACCTAACCATATATATAAAATATTAGACTAGGCCAAAAATTCGACCGGCAAGAAAATGATAATAATCGTGTTTAAAGAAAAATGTGGAATATTGGGACTATTAATAGAAATAAATATTTAAATAATCACTACTATTTTTTTTTTATTGGTATTAAAAATTAAAACCATCCGAATAGTGAATTTTTAACAATGCAACAAATCAACAGTAAATACTACTGTAGTACTGTACAAGCATTACCATTGGTTAAAAATAATTTTAAATTATAATGTGTTTTCTTGTTCAATTCTAGCTTTAACAATTTTCCAAAGTGTAATAATAGAAGTAAAGTTTCTTCTGTCTTGCAATCAGACATATACGATATTATTCTAGTAAAATGGTATGTATTACAATATAATTATTTACTTCTGATTTGTGTTAGAAAAAGGTCGATACAGCAATATAAGTTGGATTTCTTAATACTAAAAACATACCTATGTTGAGTGTACTCGTATATGGTATACCTACCTACTGAAAAAGTCGACTAAATTTTGGTTGATATTTCTCAAAATCATAATAATATCAAGTTCGATACAATTTTACATTATACATACATATATATATATATATATATACACATATTTGCTTCTTTGATATATAAGAGCTCACGTCATGCTAAATCCTCGAGAATATAAATTATATAATATACATTGAACAATATTATTATCTATGTATAACGTAGCAAAAATAACCTGTTCATTTATAAACAATGACAGTCTAGAAAGAAAATTATTTTTTAAGTATTTAAGTATAATTACTATTTCCGATGAATATAAATGGAATATTTGATTGTATATTTAGGCATATCTCGCAATGTTGGTCATCAAATCACATTTAGAACTTGAGCTTTAGACGTCTACATCCGGAATCTTTTGATACGCGTGCGGACTGCGATCTCGATCTCGTCACAAATAGTTAGTTGGTGTGGCAGGACTTCGATATCCAACTTTCAAATTGACATATCGTTTTCTCCTGACATTATGTTTTGGATTGGGATCGGAGAGAAAGCTGAACTTGTTATAAGTATTATAAATCATAATAAAACAATGTTATTATACGGAGCGCCGTCTTATAAGTTACATATTTGTCAAGGAAGTGAGTCCATAAAGTACAGGTAAATGATGTAACAATAAATAAACATAAAGCTACAATTATGTATTTCGTATTTTTATGCAGTAACAGTCATAAGTAGGGCTCGAAAGTTATAGGAGCTAAAAAGAGGAAAACATGCATGCAAATGTGCACGAAAAAATTACAAAATTGAAAATATGCATCGAAAAATGTATCATATGCTAAAAAAATTATTAAATATGCAAAAATAAATTTATAAATATATACAAAAAATTAAGTTTTTATTTATAAAATCAAATTTTTATTTTCATTTTATTTATTTACAAAAGTTTTTATTTATAAAATGTATATTGGCACGATAAAAATTTAATGCGCATCATACCGACAATACCTACGTTAAATAATATTGAGTTTTATATTTATTATTTAAAATACATAGGTTGAGGAAGAAAAGGATCAAATATTTGAAAAACATGCACAATATACTCATGAAAATCACTGAAATATGCACTATTTTTCTATAATTGACGAAACATGCAAAATATACATTTTTAATTTTTCGTTTTTGAACTCACCATTGTTTAGCTCGAATTTCTAGCTTGGTCTGCTATAAATTGAGAGCATATAGAAAAATTAGCAACTCCTATAACTTCCGAGCCATAGTCATAAGTTATGTGGTAGCGTGCGCCTAAGATCTAGTCACAAGATTCTAGTGATACCTAATTGTTAGGGCTGCAATGCAGGAGACTGCCGTGGCTAAAGTTCAACAGACCGGTGGCATGTCAATTCATGTCATACATTTGAATATCAACGGCTTTCTACCTTTTTAGCGTTATAATGTTCATAATGATATCATGTTGTAAATGACTTGCTATACATAGAAACATACTGAGATTGATTACAGTGAATATATTATGACCCTATATGAGTCGTCACTAAGATCTAATAAAAATTATTAATGCATACATTATTATATCATGTAAAAAAAAATTAATTCAATAGCACTAAATTGAATAATTAATTAATGAACACCTAATTTTAAAATCAAATTACAAAACAAAATATAAATTAATTGTAAGGTCAAAAATTCCCATATAATAATACCAACCAATTCATTATAAAATCATTAAATTATTAGAATTTTAGGATTATTCATACAATGTAAGTATTGATTTAGGGTAAGAATGTAAATCATTGTAATTACATGAATGCTAGAGACAATTAAAGTATACTACACAATTAGATGAGTTATTACCTATAAATTACAGTGAAATGTAATGAATAGTCTAATATAAAGCCAGAATAAAAGTCTGTATCAAATTGATACTATCAATCTCACCATAGAAGTAAAAAAAATTAAACCGTTGATAAAAAATAAAAATTAACTGATTAGAACTTCTGTAAAATATTATATTTACAATTATTATCCATAAACCATAAACTAACATATTTCCACAATTTACTAATAGAATATCTCAAATATATAATGTAATGTGCATCAATTAAAACCATAGATGTAGATTAAAAATGTAATTAAGCAAATACCAAAAAAAATTATTTACATAAATCAATTTAATACCAATAACAAAATTAAATGTAATAAAATATAAGTACCTAAGTTAATGATATTAACTGTAGATCATGTAAATAAAACTTAGTGGAACTATTCGTTAAATGTGGCTTATTGAAAAAGAAAACTTATAATTAGTAAACTTATATTCATAAATATATAACATTATTAAAATAGTCAATATTATAACAGAAAATTGATAGTACTAAACTTTTAAACACTACTAAATACTTCAAATTCTATCAAATGTCACAGAATATTGTATATGATGGTTTTTCCGAGTGCAGAAGTATTGTAAATTTACTAACCTTGTTGTAGAATAATAACAATCTAAATTATGACAGACAACTTTAGGTTACCTTAGGGATACAGATGAGGGTAGTATAGAACTAAGAACAAAACCAAAAGTATTCAATACAACAATAACAATATCTTAAGTCCACAAAAAATCAGTAAATTAGTAAACATCATGATGGCAACCAATCCCATGTTATGCAGTTTTTTACAAAACTTGTTGAAAAACTATTTACAGGACGTTGTGACACTTTGTTCACCAAGTGCATTACCATTAACAGGTATATATATAAGCTTGAAAACAGGTGTCCGAAAACACAGGTAGCATTGAATAGACGAACAGCATACATAGAATTATAGGAACCTGCATTACGACTTGGGATAGTATAAGATAACAGATAGTTCCAATTAATTTATTAAATAGTTATAATTGTAACATTTATCAATACAAATAGCTGATAGTACCTTTCAGAACAATGTTACATACATTACTTTCAATCAAATTTCTACAGTATGTACTATAATATGAATGTCTTGCTCAGTGCACAGGTATTACAGTATAATGACGAACAACTGTAGGCCATCTAAGGGTACTATAATTACTTAGAATATAACTAAAATATTCAGTAAAACAAAAACAATATATTAAATCCACAAAAGGCACAAAATATCAGTGATTTAAGAAATATGACGATGATGACAACTGATACAAGGGAGAAATTATAAATTAACTCGTTTGTAAATTGTAGAAAAGATTTTAAAACCCGAAAACTTTAAAAAAAAATTACAAAACCGTAAACATATTATTAAATTTTGAATTATTCGAAAAGTGATACCCGATAACGTGATAAGGAACGTGCGTCGGCGGTCATAGACATCGATAGTAGGAATTTATAGTTTATAGTATGAGTATGGCGGCAAAGTCCTAAAAACGTGATTTCGGAAACAGCACTTGGGAAAATTCGTGAGAGAGTTTTAATAGTTAGATCTGAGTGCGGTAACAAAGAATACGAAGAGAGCGCGAAAATCGGTTGAGCCTACGGATTGTTATAGAATTAATAAGAACGAAAGTCGGAGAGGACGTATACAAATGAATTTTTCGAACGGGTCACGTGACATTATTATAAAATAAAGGAAAGGTCAAAGGATAACTGAATTAAATCTTCACCCGACATTATAATACATTATTGACACTTATATTTATATGAAAGACATGTAAAAACATTGTGGATTTTAGAATAAATTAAAAATGTTTTTAATTAGTAACATAGTTTTATTTTTTCTGGCTGGTCATACTGATTTTTCGTCCAATAAAATGGCGGACTGATTTTGCAATCGGCATATTAATATTATGCTGCCCGTGTTATTTCTTATCAGTGTCCTTTCTGATTATTCTATTCTGTGCTTATATAGTCGACAATTCGACATATCGTCAGTAACACGTCATGCGAACATGTGGTTTTGTATTTTAGTGGCGGTTCACTATAAACGTTAATTTTTGTGTTGTCTTGCGTTTCAGTCTTTTCGAGTAAGTAACTTTATGGAAAAAATACTTCTATTTTAGTATTTTACTTATTATTTTTGTCCTGTTTTGTAGTTGAATATATTAAACGTTAAATCCAAGTAGTATAGTAACATATGCCTAATAGATAAAAATATTTATAACAATAAATAATATTACATAGTTATAGTTTAATGCCCGTGTTATTGCTTCAAAAAGAAATTGTATATGTCACATATGAAGTAATATCTAATAGCTTATAATAAGTATGTAGGTAACAACATTTGCTAACTCATATTGTCAGCAAAATGCTTGTATGCTAATGAGCTGAGTTAGATTAAAGTATAATAAAGTATTTATTATTTATGCATTAAATAAAACAATATATCTACAAAAAATATGTAGGTATGAAAAAATCAGATTAGATATAATTATAATTAAAGATAAAACGCAAGTAGAGTAATAATATAAGAAAATATTCAAGTTGTATTCATGTAATTATGCTGTTTTTGAACAACAATAAGATACCTTTACTAATAGGGTATTTCTTCGAAAGTTACAATTAATAAAAGAAATCTTATGGTGTATTCTTATTTGTTTATCTTGTATTGTAAGAGTGTGATGGTTGATATTAGTTAATATTAATTTTAATTATGTAAATTTATAATATGTACAGTTTGATATTTATGTATTTCAAACATATAGACCTGTACATATTAAATTTAGGTTAATTAAATAAAAAGGTTCTTAAGGTTTTTTTGTTACACAAATGTTATCTATTTTCAATTGATATAAGACAACTCTTAGTTATCCATATTTTAATTTATTTATTTTTTTCAGAATTGCTATTGCCTACAGTTGGAACTCTACTGATATTCTTTTTTTACTAACTTACATTGTCAGTAAATTTAATACTCAAAACATTAATATGGAGGAAATTCCACCAGAAGTATGCAAAATAAATATTATCATAGCAAAAACTATAGTTTATTATAAAATTACCAAGTGACACTGTACGTATTTTCAGGTTCTCTGTGAAATATTTAAATATTTATCGTTCAAAGATCGACGACAAATGGCTTTAGTTAATACTCATTGGCATTATGCTTCTATAAATCCCGAATTTGCACGTAATGAAGTATTTGTCTACTCTAAAGAAGATGATAATAAAACTGATATGAATAGTAGTTTACCATTATTAAAGGAATTCAGAAGTATGTTGTTGAACTCAAACAGAAAATTTTTCAATCTAAAACTACATGGTTCACTTAACAATAATAATGTGTTTCCGATATTTAAGAATTTGGCCAACAATATTGTGTCATTACATATAGATAATCTGCAAACACTTACAAATTCGCTACTAAATACTATTTTAAGGTGTAATAAACTTGAACAATTGGAGTTCAAAAATGTTAAATATTTTAGCATTACTAATATACATCGCAAACCAATACTCAGCTTAAAACGTATTTTTTTTTATTCAGCAAAATTATCTGATTATACTTTTAATATTATTATGAAATGTGCCCCAAATTTGGAGGATTTAGGATTTAATCGTTGCAGAATATTAAGGAGCGCCAAATATATAAACAGGTTATATCCTAACTACAGAAATTCTCAAAAAAAACCAACTTTTAACTCGCGTTTATTCTTATCAGTTGTAAATATTATAAATTATTTGGAGACCGCTAAAAATATAAATAAATTAAATCTTGGACGATGTTATAAAATTATTTTTTATCTACCCATACATATTAAATTAGTTTCTTTGGAATTAAAGATGACAAAAAGAAGACTTCAAGGTCAAAAATATAATGAACTCTGCGATATATTATCCAATCAAACTACATTGGAAAACCTTGATCTTCAATTTATTCCTTGTAGTTTATTAGAATCATGTATACCTAAATTGAATAATCTTAGGCGTTTAAAACTTGTATACATCAATTCCCAATCTTATGATTACTCAAGTGAAGCCTTACTCAAAATTATTGATTCATTAAAAAATAAAAATAAATTGAGAAATTTAAGTATATTTCCATCTAAATACAGTAATACTTCAGATTATTTAACTCCAATAGAGATACCAAATTGTATATTAGAATCCTTAATATCATATACAGGTCTATATAGTGGTTTAAAATTGGCTAATTTAGGTCTAAATTTGATAAATTTAAAAATTATAAATGGGCACATTTTAACATCCTATGATTTTAAACTTTTATTCCAAAATCTCACCAAACTAAGAAATATTAACATTGAGAAATGTTTTGAATTAGATGATAATGTATTTTATGATTTGCCAATATCTAAACTTAAAGGTAAGAAAGTCTTACTCTTATGACATTGTTAATAACATGATAAAATCTGTATTTTATATTTTTGTTTAGAGTTGAGATTCCTACGGCTAACTTCCACAAAATTAACTTATCAATGTTTAAAATATATTAATAACTCGGAGTTAAGACAAGTGATCATCAGTTACATATCACTAGAACCATGTATTGTGGCGGTAATAATATATAATTTTATTTAAAGTAAAACTACACAATTTATTTAAATTGTATTATATTCAAATAATGCATTCAAATCATAATTTTATAATTAAAATAGATATTTGAAGTAAATTTAGTACTAATATTCATACATGCCTTTTTGTAAAAATAAAAATAATCAATTATATCTAAATAATGTGATTATATTTTATAATAATAAGTACCAAAAAGATCAATATATTCATATTTCAGCATAATTTCAAATCCTTGGGATTTTAAAATTAGTTTTTCTAGGATTTAACCAAGTTCTGTTTTCATGTTTTCAAAACACATGGTTTAATTAATTCAAATTAAACGAAAATATGTTTATCAGTCTTAAAAGACCTACTGAATATTATAAGTTTTCACTTGTATTCATAAAATTATTATTACCTAATGCTGACTATATTTATAAATTTTTTTTAAATCTAAATTATTTTATTTTTTATTATATTCATTAGGTTATTAATGTCAATGCTATAAAAACATTTTATATTCGAAAATCAAACTATGTATGTTAATATTAATTCTGTATACTATGTTGCTTGGCAACCCTCAAGGTGGGCAGTCTACTTTAATAAAGTTGTGATATTTATGTGTATATTTAATTTAATATTTTATTTAGCTTTAAATATTATATTTCTTGTAGTGTTCTATTAATCTTGACGACTAGTCATAAATTTAACATTTAAATGTATAATTATTTACTGGACTTACTACAATTATTAATTCATTATTAATATAAACTTCTACCAATCTTTGTTACAGAATTCATGGTCTGATTTTGAAAATGTTTTTAAAATATTCAGTAGTTGTGTTCCGGAACTAATACATTTTTCAATACATTTCCAAGAAACTCGCAAATTCAAGAACTATAATTTATTAGTGGAAGCACGACAACTTATCGTTTCATTACTTTTGAATTTCAAAAAATTCAGTCTTACCATACAATGAATGGTATAAAAAGTAAATTATTATAATAAAATCATATATCTGCTTAATGATTTATGTAATTATTTTATAAAACAATTGTTTATATTTTTACTGATTTAGATATCACAAAGAAGTTAATAACCAGTTGATAATAAAATATTTCATCCGGTAACAATTAAATCACATCATGTCAATTAACTAACCGATTATCTTTTATATTAAATAATAATTTGATTTTATTATGGTTAGAATGTTTATTATATAATGTACTGATATAATTGAATAAGATTAAGAATGGTCAAACTATATTATTATTACAATAATTAAAATAAAAGTAAAACATAAATTAAATAAATTTAATTGTATAAAAACAAATAAATAATTGTTCAATGAAAATAAATAAAAACTATGATAACATAAATGCATTAATCATTATTCATTTAGTATATTAGTGACAGTCTTACAGACATAATGGAGCTCAATGAGTTATATTTGCATAAATTGTTATATAAAATAATGTAAATATATATATAATGCATGTAAAAAAAAAAAAAAATGTTATTACATACTTAAATATGTTATAAGGTATTACATTAAATTTTAAATTAATTTTATAAAAATTCAAATTGTTTAAATATAAGCAACAGCTTGGAAAAGAAGTTTAGTGCACTTGAAAGTATTTCAAAGATGTCTCTTAAGACTCATATGATTCAAACTAATAATGTCAAACACATTAAGGCTTTATTAGGTGTGACTTAAAAACAAATTTAAACCAACAACATTTGCGGATAGGTATTGATTGAGTAGTTTCTAATTAATATAATATCAAAGGATAAATATGTCATTTGTATAAAACTAACCAACATACACAAACATATATAAAATGTAGTCAATAAAACAAAAAATGAAGAAATAATTTAAAATCAAAAATTTCAAGTTAATCGTTACTATAAAATTATAACAAAAATACAAAATTTAAATATTTAACTAATTAAATATTAATGATCATTGATGAAGAACAGTTCCAAAGTATTAATATTCAATGATGAAGAAACAAACGAATAGGAAATATTTAAATTTATTGCTCAAACAATCAATATATTAGCTCAATCACTACTTAAGTTATACAAATATAAAAATATAATCAGAAGAATATTACAGTAAATAGAAAATAATCTACTCTATTTTCATATCACACCTAATAATACCTATGTGTATAAGTAAAAAAAATATAATGTAAAAGGTTAAAAAAAAAAAATGTAAGAATAATTATATACAGCATATTATTATTACAATAATTAAAATAAGTAGTTTAAGAAAATAATTTATTAAGTATTATTTTTAAAAATATGATGTGTTATCAATGTTTTATATACTCGTACAATTAAATAAAGATAGACAACAACAATCGCATTTTAGATTAGGCTTTATAAAAGAACAAATATTAACCAATTCAAAGTCCAGTCTGCGGGCTACCACGTTTTGATTGTCTTATTCTAAAGTGCGAATGTTCTATCATATTAATCATATATGTATTTTATTCAATTTTAATATACTAAAGTTCATTTAATTATATAAACATTTTTCTTATCTACGTTCATCTCTTTGATATATGAAAAATTAATACTAAATCTTCATGAAGTGCAAGTTTAAGAGATTAAATAATATAGAGATTAATTAATTACTCTTTCAATTATATTTCTTGTACCAATTTGAGATTTCTAAAATAAAAATACAATATTTGAATTAATTTTAAATTAATTATTTTAAAATATTTTTTTGTAATTTACTTGATATTTTTTTCTGATGCTGTTACAAGATTTAAAAGAGGGCTCATTAAATATCTTCTGCATGGGTATCCTCCATCTCCAAGAATGTAACAGTCTCCAAATTGTTTTCTAATTTGGCACAAAGTGATCTGTTATCAAAAATGGTACTATCGTTAGTGTTTGAAAATTTGATGAAATTTTAAAAAATGAAATATTTCAGTGTTTTAATAAATTTTGTTTTACTTTTAAATAAGTTTTATATTTGCATATAATTGTCATAAATTACCTTCATAACTGTATGGCACCTGTATGTATACCTAATCTTTGGTATTATACATTTCAAATTGTATTCAACATTTAACATTTTTTAATATTTTAATATTTAAATTTAGAATACTGAACATTAGTACAGTATTATAAACTTATCAATATTTATTATATTATATATTTATATATTCTACTAATTACTATACATGTCTCATGTATATAATTTTAAATATGAATGTGTTATGCAGGCTTGCGATAGTGTTAATAAGAATATAGTTTTGTTTAATATATTTAAATTTCTCATATTTATTAATTATATTATATATTTATATCTATATATAAACATTAAACAATAAATATAATAGATTAATATGAAAAATTTAAGTATATAATATTATTTTATGCCTTTGCATTTATCATGTTGAGGAGTTCGTCTATTTCAGCACTTTCAATATCAGAATTATACTCTTGCACTCGATAAACGTTAGTAGTTTTGTACACTAATGTTTGTTGATTTAAGATTTTACGGTTTACAAATTTACAATAAATGTATAAACCAGTAAAATATATTGAACATGTAGGTATACACAAACACAATTCAACATGATAATACTATTTAATTACGATAGTAGTACGATCATTGCATCGTCGTCGACGATAAGCCATTTCTTGGGAAAATAATCCGGTTTTGCTATAAATAGTCGAAAGTAAGACCTAATAATAGTAATAGGTCGACCGTAGCACTCGTATTCCATTAATGTCAATGATTATACCTAAAACTCTTGGACTATATAATTAATAATTGATAAATAACCATCATTAATATTTGTGTTCAAAAAAATTTCAATGTTGCACGTTTTTGTGAAATATTTCACCATGTAGTGAAATAATATAGTATTGTATTTCAAATGAAATATTTCATACTTCAAACACTAACTATCGTGCACTGAACCAGGCCATCTGAATCAGACATGAAATAAATATTATTTTAATTATATTTCTAATTATTTTTAAAGAGCATAAGCTATTGTAGTATTAAGAAATTTTAACAAATCAGCGCTAAAATAGCGCCGAATAAATTATAGTTAGGTCGTGGGAACTATCGTCCAACAGGATGTACACTAGAAATTTAATATTGTTAGAATTATCCTAGTCAGTAAATTTACGTATATTTAAAATGTAATAATATTTAAAAATCATCTTAGACAGTAATTTTACATATTTTATGTAGAGTATAAAGACAGAAGACAAAAGAAAATAAAGGACTCTTATGGTGATCGTGTGACTCGATCATTATAGGGAGTTTATGCTCTTTTAAGTGTTGATAAAATTTCTTTTATGTATGTCGATATATCGATCCAATCGGCGTATATAACACTATATAAATATACTGATATATTGTACCTTGCAACTATGTCAGTTATTTCTAGATTACTGTTACAAACAGCCTGTACATTAAAGCTGAAGTAACCCTTTCTGTTACGATATTGTTCTCAATATCTCAGGAAGGAGACTGAATTCTTATATGTGTGCAATCTATAAAACCAATTACTTGTGGGAATTTGTGCATTTTGTAAAATCCCACTTTCGTTTGTTGTATTTCTTCAATGGTTGATGGCATATTAATAAATTTTTTTTCGAAGTTTAGCTATTTCATTATATACTCGTTTAATAATTCGACATACTGATGATTTATGAACGCTTACCAAATCGTCTATAACAGTCTAAAAATATTTGTCAATATAATTATTATCTTAGAAGTAGAATAAAATAAAAGATTTTATGTAACCATATATTAATATTTCACTTACAATTTCAAAAATACACATTAAAAGATGTTATTAAATTATGAAAATTATTTACTTGGAATGTTCCAGTAGAGAGAAATCGCAAAGTTATTAATATCTGTAATGATGATTGAATAGCACAATTTCTTCTAGTATTATGCTGTATATTTTCTGCCATCAAATGCATCAATTCTCCAAACATCATTTTTGAAAGACTTATTAAATAATAAAGGTTTATTAATTAGGTATATATTAAATGAAATTAGTTTAACATACCGGAATTTACGATTAAATTCTACATCATCAAAATAAGTTAGTGGATCAGATCTATTTCAAAATACTCTGGGATTTGGTAAACATGCCAATGCATCTAAGATAAATTTATCTTCGCCGTCATCCGACGATGATGATGAAGATGGATCATAATATAATGTCATAATTAAAAATTACACTTGAATGACAAAAAAAACAAATTATAGCAGCATAAATAAAAGAAATATTAATTTATAAATTATTTAATAATATTATATTTTCATAAAATGATAAGGTAGATTGATAACTGATAACACATTTTAACAAGACATAAAAGCACAGATTATATGAATACAGATAGACCACTCCCTATGGTGCAATCATGAATTAAGATATACTGGTTACACGTCGAAATGTAATAAAGAACTGAATCCCTATATCAGCAATGGAATTACGGATTGGCGCCATCTAACGTTTAAATATGTTAAACCTTTATGAGCCATTGATTATTTTTACCGTGCTTTTTAAAATACAACTAATTGATATTGAAAATGACATTATATATTTATTATTTATATAAACAAATTGACAAATATGAAATATGATAAAATAATGATGAATGATGATATTCTCAAGTCTGAATATTGATAACTATTACCCCCGATCTATCCAATTTGCATAAATTCAGTGTAGTGTCATTAAGTTTAATTCAATTCAACATGCAGTGTTTTGTACCAAATTGTAAATCTGCAATTGATAATACTTTTGGTATACCAAAAGATGCATTTAGTTTGTGGCAAAATGCCTTGATATAGAACTGAAATCTAATTATAGAGTCTGTGAATTACATTTTAAATCTGATGATATTATTAAAACAAGTGTTTTAGGACAAAGTTAATTTTCGGTTAGTGAATATTAATCTAATACTTAATAATTTAGATAGGCTCAATCATAGTGTTCTATGGGTTCACTTTAATGGTTTTAGTAATTTTAAATATTATCTCTTAGATATGTTACAAAAGACCTAAATTACGAGAAGGAGCAATAGCTATTGACCTACATTTATTTAATAATGCATTTACTTCTAATGTTATGGTATGCGTTATTTAGTCTTACTTTAAAATAAATTTACAATATCAATAAAACCGTATTGTTACATTGAATAAACAAGTATATGGTACAGAAGATTTAGACATATTGTATAATACAGAAAATAATGATTTTCGAACAGCGAATATGAGTACATCATATAGTAACTGTAGTGACAGTATAAACTCATTATCAGCTGATTGTGCTATTGTACCAAAAAAAAAAACTTGTATGAAATTCATAAATTATAATTTAGTAAATCAAGTAAGGTGGTATTATATAATATAATATAACCCTTTTGTTTATTAAGCTTATATTAGAATAGGCAATAGGTAGCTACTTATACGTAATAACATTTAAAATCACGAGGAATTATGAAAATCTATACTTTTTCATAACTAGAATAATTGCTACTTGCTAAAATAGTACGTTTTGGTTTGTTAAGTTTCTACCTTAATGCCACTAGATGGCACCAGCCAGTACTTCCATAGCTGATTTGGAGACTCAGTTTGACGGTATAAAAAAATACATTATATCATAGGCCGATGTTTAACCTGTATATCATAAATCGTAGCTGCAATGTAAATTTAGCCTGTCATAATACATAACCGATGTCAAAAGTATGAAAATTTCAAAAAATGCGACTAATTGTTGATTTTATATAAGAAATGCACGATTGATAAAAAGGTTAATTAATAGAACAATCGTGATAAACCGTTTAATCAAGTGTCAATTAACCGATTAAGGTTTGTTGAAATTTAAAATCGTAAATGTCGATTAATCGTTAAATAAATGGTGAAAAAACAATCGATTATTCTTAACAATCGAACTAACCTCTCTGGGTATCAGGGTCCCAGCAGTATGTGTATGAGTCAATTGGCACATCTGTAATATAACTCAGAACACAGTCACACTTTTGTTACGTGCCGGGAGTGGCTCTCAACAGAGTAACACAATACGAAGTGTTAAACAACCTTGTCAGTGGATTTGAAGATATAAAGTACTTTTAATAAGTTAATGCAAACTTTATTTAACACTTTTTAAGTAATTCAACAAATTCAAACAAATATAATGTGCGTATGTAAGTTGAGCTTGATGACTGGATCCGTCTGATCCTCCTCATATGGCTGGGTTGATACGTCTTCTTTTGATGTCGGTCCGGAGCTCTTTTATATGTAGCTATTTGCCCTTGTAGTTGTTTTTGCGTTGAATGTATTGACGTCTTTTAGGTGATTCCTTGACTTTTGGCTAATATTAGAAAAGGTTACATATTCCTAAATCGCGTGTTCAGTTAATCGGTTTTTGCATGCGTATATTTTATGTTTAATTAATATATTTTTACAAAATATGGGTACAAAGTACATTTGAAGGTGATCTTAATTTTATGTTAATCGGTATGTTTTTACAAAATATGGAAAATATGGGTACACAGTACAATTATAAATAGATATTTTGCTTATGATAGTGATTTGCACTGTACATTACACTATCTACATTAGTAACAAATTAATAATTAATAATTAATAATTCATTTTGTTCTGTGCAGACGTAGCCTGGGTGGGCCATAACTAAAATCTGGCCCTGACCCACCAAGTTCAAAATATATTTATTTTACTAGTTTGAAAAACGTTCTAGCACATAATATGTACATTGAAATAATGCCCAAGATTACAAAATATATAAAAAAAACAGTCGCCGTATACGTATAGGAAATATCAAACACGCCATAGATTTCCAATGGGTTGACCCAGTCGCAGAGTAAATAAATATACTTTCCCCGATTGTGTTCTGTATGCAGCGTTTGAGATGCAATATTATTAAAAAAAAAAGAACTTATCAATACTAATATTATTATTATATATACATATTTTCAAATTTTACACGATTTTTAAGATTAATTTTTATTTTGTCTGACGCAGTAAAAAATTTCCGTACTGTAATTTTTTTGTACTTTTCATTTTTTTTTTCATGTCTACATGAATATTTTAACATAAAATATCCAAAAATTATCATTTTTAGAATCTGTTTGTTCATATAATATATGATTATTCATTACAATTATTACAAAGCTTTTTAAACCTAAATATTTTTAGAAGTCTTTTACTATGTTAATATTAATGTAATGTTTTGATTCTAATATATATTTATCATAGTGAATTAGGGTAAGCTTTTTAAATGAAATTACTGATATGATAATGTCATTAGTTATTATTAGGGACCTATTAGTTTTTTCAATCTATAATAGGCTACAACTACGTATTATAGGCACCATAATTATCATGATTAGAAAGATAACTATTGTTTAGAAACTAGTATTTGTAAATTGTTTAGATTTATTATATCATATAATGTCACCGATTATAAAAAAAAATTGTAAAAAAATCGAATATTTTAAATGCCTATACGTGGCTTAAAAATCAATATAATATTTTGAAAAAAATATGACATAGACAAATGCCTATCTTAACAACTGGTGAAAATTCCAAGTTCCTGCGACTTATACTTTTTGAATTCAAACAAATATTTAAAATCGCTATTTTATGCAATTTCTTAAAAATTTAAATTTCAAACAGTCAATAAATTTTTTCCTTTAAGTCCAGTAGAAACTTTTTAAAGATTTTTGAAGAGTAGCTTATGAATAACCTAATGTTAAAATTTTGAACCTTAAGTATGAATAGAATAAATTTTATGAATTTTTATCTACAAAATAACTTGCAAATTATTGTGATTTTTACATATTTTATACAAATTTGAGTTTTATGGGCTTATAAAAAAAATTTGAATGAGACGATCTCTGATATTTTTTAGTTACGTTTAGTTCAACTTAATATATACCTTGTATTAAATTTTCAAAAGTTTTCGGTCAGCTAATTAAATTTAATAGTTGTTAAAAAAAAAATTTTTACAAAAATTGAACATTTAAATTGTCTATAAATAAATCAAAATATGTCAAAATACTTTGAAAACGTAACTATGTATAGAAAACACCATTATAAAGATTTGGTGGAAATTTCAAGTTTTTGCGGTTTTTCGTTTTTGAGTTAGAGCATTTTAAAAAAATGTAGTTTGTAAAAACGTGATTTTGCGAAAAATTTCTCGTTTTTTTGTAATTTTTTTATCGTTTTTTTCGATTTTTTTAAAAAGTATTGAAAAATTTGGATTTTTGACCTGTCCGAGTACCATCTACATTCACTTACCTTTCAGAAAAGTTTCTGTTTAAGAAAATCGAAGCATTTTTACTGGAAAAAAGGTGTTGTCAGACACAAAAAAAAAAGAAAGAAAAATATATAAAAAAAAACACATCATTGTAAAATTAATAGATTAATAGTAGGAGATAAAGAAATGATTAACAAATGTAAAATATGTGGGTCGTTATTAATTTTCATAACATAAAATTCTTATATCATAATATGTGATAGACATAAATATTAGGCAATTACAATTTTGATATGAAATAGGAATTCATTTTTATTTACAGATTGTTATATGTTATATCCCTTATAACAAAGGGTCTGTCCCAAATAAACGGACTTTAATTACGTAAAACATATTATGATTCCACATAATACGATAATATTGTGTATGCTTTGAATTTTTTATGTAAATAAAAAAAATCGACATTTTCCTTATGGATACATCAATGTTGACTATTGATTTATCGGACAAAGCACTCGATCTTTTCTTAAAAGACCTCATTATATTGCTGACCTTACATTTATATTTTTTTCTACATTTCAAATTTTCCAAGCCCGTTTGAATATCACGTATTTTTTTTTCTGCTTCACTTAAACCAATACAGATAGTCAACCATAGTCCATACGCATTAGATTGGTTACAGATCATACTTTGGTACCTATATATTACCTATTCTTATGTACCTAGTGTATAAATAAGATTATATAATTTTCTATGAAAAAGTATTATGATGTAAAAACATACAGATTCCGAATTAAAATACAAACAAATTTATTATCTTATAATACATACGAATTCAAGTAACCTAGTTAATAAAATATTTTACAATAATTGTATAAGAAATTATAAAATTTTGATGGTATTGACACCATAAAGTCGGTATAGTAGCTAAACATTCTTTGTTTTCTTTCACTGAAAATATTTTAGTGTACAATAAAATCGTTAAAACATGAATACAAAAGTCAAAAATAATAAATGTTTAAAGTTACATAAGGGCGGTTACAACGTGTAGCACCCGCGGGGCGTTAAAAAAAAAAAACCGGTGTCTACGAAGCTGGACAACCATGATTCAGGGCGTACCTCACACACTCCTTTTGACGGTTGAAGTTGGCCATGGCCACGGTTTCCTCGTGCCACGGACATCCCATGCGGTGGGCATATTTTAAGCACTCCATGTGACCGTTCGCCGCAGCCATCAGAGTTGTACCACTGTCCCACGGACACCCGTTTCTACGTGCATAAATAATGCATGTGATATTGCCTCGTTCAGCCGCGTCCATACACACCCTCCCGTCCCACGGACACCCATTCCGGTGCACGTAGGCCAAAATGTGAGCGTACTTATTCCTGGCCGCGGCCGCGGCCGTGCGTGCGTTCCACGGACACCCGTTGTTCCGGGCGAACGCCAAACACTCGAGGTTTCCTTTGCGGGCGGCGGCCGTGCACGTGGCCACGGTCCAACGGAAGCCCATTCTCCGTGCCAATCGCAGACAATCCAGGTGGCCTCGTTTGGCCGCTGTCGCACACACTCTAGCGTTCGACCTGTCCACCGGGCGCCGCCCGACCATGGCCTGACGCAGGTCGAAGCAACACGTGTCGATGGACGTCTTAAAACGCGCGCCGTTGATCTGTACATTTTTTAACGGTAAACTGCCGAAATCGATGCTCAACAAGTACTCAAGTAAAGCGAACTTGGCCAACGAAAACATTATTGTTGTTGTTATTGTTGTTATTCGAATTTTAATCGTATTATTTAGTATCCGGCGGCGTCTGCTGTAGGCTGATGACAATAATCACAAATTGAATGTTACAATATGATATTATATTGTATGATAATATAAAATATATTATTCTTGACTACCACTGCGACGGACTTATCGAAAACACGTGTTCGAACGTTTGCTTTGAAAGCATGCTGCCACAATACTGCTCGGTGGTTGCTACGGTGCTACGAGATTTGTGACGTTTGTATAAAAAAAAAAACAATGTAACCTGTCCCACGCAGGTCATTCGATGGAAAAGGGGCATAATTTAGTAGGAGCGATAAGGAGCTTCGACCAATGGCGGATCGGAATTGGCCATTGAATAACAATACATGATATACCTACGTTTTGTCTGGACGGACGGTCCCCGAGTACAATAAACAACATTTATTGGCACAATATTAATAGTAATAATCAGTTTCCCAAAAAGTGACGTATAAAGAATCACGCATTTTTTCAATATTGTTCACCTTTACCAATAATATTATACACTTCTATTGGTATATAACGGCGTTCTCGACTGGTGTCGGCGATTGTCATAACCGACATAACAACTAGTAGATCGGCAAAAACACGCGGGAGTTACGTTGAAAAGCCTTAATCCCTTAAAATCCCCAAAACTTGAGTGTGTGAGCGTTGTGCGCCGTGCTGCGGACGTGGTGCCTCATTTCGGTGTATATTTTCTCATAAGCACGAGTGTGGGCAAATGTGTGGTAAATGTGAAAGTAAATCGTCCGTGTACGGTGTGGTACACATGGCGGTGGTGGGGGGCAAATATTATCGACGACCGGTTCATTCGACACAATAGCCTACCCTTCCCCCTACCAACGCCCAGCCACTAAAAAGATCAATAAATGTATGCGGGCCGAACGAGTCGCGGCAGCTGCTCGTGTTTCGCCGTGACCGTTTGTAAACCACATACCTGCGATTCGTCAAATGCTCCCCGTCGTTGTTTACATCTATTTCTCGGGTACATCGTTACACTTAGAGTAGATGAATAAAATATGTACACTAATGTGTGAAACGCACGATCCTAACTATAAGCACTCACTCTATAAAAACGTCAAACGCTCACCTCAATTTCAACGCTTTCGTATAAATTTTCTCTTTATAATATTTCACTCAGGATTGAGCATTACGAATTAGGATAATTTAATCATTATCAAAATGTGGGTACATACGGAATACGTATATTATGGAATGGATACGAAAAAAACACATCCAACCGATATGATTTTGACTGATTTTGCGTAACATAAATAATATTGCTGTTAAAATATAATAATAATAATAATAGTAATAATAATTAATAATAATAAATCTTTGAGTAAAATACAGATTTTATCTATAAAATTCACCAATAGCAGTTCGTAGACGAAGTCTTATAAATTATGTCGGTTACGTCTAATACACTGAAGGCATAGTTGAAGTGGTTGTAGATGAAAATGTAATTTTTTATATTACATTACCTAATTTCTAATTATTTCCAATTATAATTTTTCTGCTTAAAACTATGTATTAGTAAGTTGGTATTGTTATTTTATTTATTAATCCGCGGAAACAAAGCCATTGAATAATAATTAGATTGTTTTAATTTGGGAACGGTAGGTTTTTGGAACACGCATGTGTTGTTATTATTCGGGAACTAGCGACGCTGACTTAATTAGCGCCACAGCAAACCATAATAATACTATATGTATTATATTTATACCTACTTGCAATTACTAGACGGGCCGCATCGTACACTATAATGGGTCATGCAGGAGTCATTACTCATACCATTGCAATTTTTTAATTTTTTATTGTTATTCATACATAATATATATATATATATATATAATATACATAATAAATTAGAATTTTATATTTATATAATATATATAAATATAATTACAATTAAATCATCTCCTTGAAGCCGTAACTTGTGTTGGTGAATTATATTTTTATTATTTTTATTACACAATATAAAAGTTATAGTATTAAATTGAATTCGCATTTTCGTTAAACAAAATAAAATAAAGCTTATATTATATGTTTTAAATTTAAATGTTTATATTGAAATTAGAATACCTTCGAATATAGATTATTATTACATAAGTGACTACAAATTATTCAACTTAAAACACAGTATCGAATTTTCAACAATACATAAAATGTAAGTTATATATGGACATATTGTTATAAATATGAGAATATCAACTATTATATATAGTTTTTTTTATTATTAATTGAGTTAGTGTTAATATTGTTCTTATACATAGTCATTTCAACATTTGGTTAAAATACTTTGGACCTAGATAATCAAGAAAAAATAGATTCTATAACTTCGTTCAGAATTTAAAATGTTGCAGGTAGATTATAAGCACTATAATATGCTCTCTAATATTATCAAAACATAGAGTACCTACCAAATATATTTCTATAACACTACATCTCTACTCTCTAATTTAACGTATTTTTCACGATATCATGTGTGTTAAACATTTATATGATTAATGTATTATATTGTTGACTAAATCAATAATTGAATATCAAATTAACATTGTTCTACTAAACCGTTATTATATTATTTTATATTATCGTGAAATCAATAATTAATAGTCAATAAATAGTCTACGTTAATTTGACTGTTACAATTTAATTAAAATGTTTAATATATTAACTATCAAATATATTTATACAAAATAATAAATGCACGTGTAAGTGTTTTAGCAATTGATTTGCAAGAAATGGGTAATAGTGGAATATGAAAAAGGGAAACGTAAACTTTTAGTGGGAATTCGTCACGTTCTATTATCCATAATCATTTTTTAAACGATATTTTTGTAAATCCTGTTGCTTCCAGTAATTTACCCTGACAAGTGTCACTTGTGTTGCACTGCCGAATAGATTTAAATTTTAAAAATGGTTATTATGGAAAAATACATAACAATATTGTGAAGTTGGAACATGAGTCATGAATGAGATACGTTTTACAAACCAGATTGTATTGCATTTAACGAACAACTTTTGATTTACATTAAACTTCAATTAGTATAAATAATTTATAACTCAATATAAACATGTGAATATATTATAGATGCTGATGGAATAGAATGAATAGATGGATCATGGATTTCGCCAAAATTATTAAAACAATTTATGTGAATACAACATCGTTAAAGGCATAACAATAATTATTAATGTTTAGAATAAAATCAAATAGTGAATGTCAACTCTAACTGAGAAATAATTTAAATAAGTTTATACAAACCCTAATATATTTAACTTCTGATTAATCATACACATATTTAAGACTAATCAATATAAAAATAAAAGACAATATTGAGCATATCAAACTTCAAAACAATCCCTATAAACAATATATTCAATCAACAAAAGTATATATTTTGGTTACAGCATAACAGGAATACAATAATGATATATTTTCATATTGATATTTTTATATATTACATAGTAATGTAGCACCATAAAATTTTAAATTTTATTAATATTTACCTATTAATTAAGGGACCGTCCATACGATAAATTATAAATTACGAAGTAAATACTTAATTTATAATGATTATGAATTTGAATATTAAAATAATATAATAATGATGAATAATAAAAAGGAGTGTACACAAAAAACCACATTATAACTCCGAAAAACAAACCGAACACACCATAATTATTTGTTTTCATCGTCTGTCTATAAACTCGGCGCACATTAATAGTACCAGTCACCGCGGCATCACAAACAACTTCCTCCACTCATCGCTCACTATAGTTCGAGCATCGAGCGCCAAGTATACAGACTACAGCTAAGCCCCTGGTACCCAAAGCTATTGTGATATCTCAAGCTGGTACGGTATGATAATAAAATAATGAAGTATTATAAATTTACATACAATATATAGCTATACAATTAACAACAAAGCGGCACACAACACAAGAAAAAAATTCTTTTACATTTTATTAAATGTAAAATTTTTACAACTAAGAAATGATTTGGTGAAATATCAATGAATAATGAAAAATGAAAAATGTATTTACTACTAGTTTATTCATTTAGGTATATTAAGAAATGTAACACCTGCCCATGCCGCCTGACGTCATGAGCGCCTTCTTGGCTCATCGTTATCGCTTATCTTATAGATGTAAAAGTTCCTCGCTTTACGCAATGATTTACCAACTTAACCATTTTATTTTTAAAATTTAATTTACATATACATTATATTGGTTTTGTGGGTTTAAGACAATGAAAGTATCAGAAGTTCAATAAAAAGTTGTTTTTTTAAAAAATGAAAACTTTTGTCTTTATGTTCTAAGATAAATCGCTATGTCTCGCAGTTTAACAAAAATAACGGTTTTAAGATTTTCATTATTTAGACAACTAAACGTTATATTGAAATTCTGATATTTTTATTGTCTTTAACACTTAAAACTACACATTTTTATGAAAATTAAATTTCAAGAAAAAAATGTAGATATAAAAATTAGATAGCTAAATCGTTGTGTGAATTGAGAAACTTCTACAAGTATAAATATATAGTTTACGATGAGCCGGTTCCCATAATGTCACGAGTATTTTTTCAATTGCTATAATTTAGACACGTTCCAACCTTTTCACTTACATAATTCATGGTATACGACATAAATTACGCATAGATATATGTGTGATTGTGTGTGCGTAAATTGGAGGCCAGTGATGAGTTTTAATAGACTTCTGTCGATATAAGCCGTTGTAACATTTATTTGGTATCAGTTATATCCATAAATGGTATAAGAAAATCATTCATAGTATTTGTATAATACTTATGTATTATTTTATAAAAGTCCTAATTTATAATTTACAAAAATTAATGTACAATAATAATATATAAAAATAATTTAATTTCTAGGTAATAAAACTAAATATCGGTAAAACAAATTAAATAATTTATCTTATATATTGTATAAGAAATTGCTATAGATAACCTAGATAAATTTGAATTAGTTAATCGTGTGGCATGTATAATTTACAAGAATGCATTAAAATGAATAAGATAATTGACTAATGCTTAAAAATGGTTTAAAAATACAAAAAAATAAAAGTTTGATCTTTCAAATAACTGCTACACGAGACGAATTATGGACTTGGAAAGCATGAATAATCTAAAATAATAATATGAACTTTGCATAAAACCCGGAATAAGGTATAATAATATAATTAATATTAAAAAATGCTTTTTCGCCAAAATGTATGACCGGCGTTACTACTAGTACTCCTATAATAATTATAACAACATGTTGGTATTTTATTAGTTTGTCAAAAAAAAAAAAAAAATGCTTTTTTCTAGTGAATTAATCGAAATGTAATTTTCTTAAATGTCGATCAGAAAAAGTAACTCGATCTGATTGAAAAAGGAACTAAAAAATAAAAATATTTTAATGTATGAGGAGAGGAAATCATATACGATATTTAAATAAAACCGAACATAATAATATAATAGAACTACTTTATATGCATTTAGTGCATAGTTGTTTAAATCACATAAATATCTGTGTAATGGTTCTTATACTTATAATGTAACGTGTATGTAATGTATTATTATAATTTATATCAGTAAATAAGATTATATTGGGTTAGTGTCATTATTTGACGTTTTCCATTACCCACGACGTATTATATTCGAATATTCTTTAATGGTGTCAACCGTATTCAATAATATACTATAATGCATTTATACACTTGTAAATAAACTTTTTTCTACTTTTACACTTAATAGGTACATAATAATCTTTTAAATGTTCGTTCTATGGCCTACACAATGACGTAGTTAATAATGATAATATTATAGGAAACCAGTCTGGAAACCCAGCCCTTTATAAATATATATACCATAATTTATAACATGAAATTAAAATATTATCTTCCGGCCGGTATATAGGTATTTCTCAGCATATGTTAGTTATCGGATAAAAGTACTCTGAATTTTTAATGTAATTAAAAAAACATAGACATAGTATAATACTTGTACACAACCGGTAATCATACGGACTCACACGCATACGCAAAAATACTGCACGATCATCGATCACTCCCCTCTCCGTCCCCCATTCCATCATTTAATTGGACACGGGTAAGGCAGGAGTGTTAACCGAGTTCACCCATTCTTATTCCATCGAGGTAGTTTATACAAATTTATAAGTACATTCGAGTTGTCGGTTATCTAAACCTTAACATGATCTCACATGATTTTACACCAGAACAGCAGGTACCTAGTAAAAGATGATTACTATACCTAGTTCAGAATTGCTTAAATAATAGAGGGATAATAATAATTATAAACGGACTATATAGGTACGTCTTAACTTTGATTCACTTTTTGAACAATAGGTATAAATTCGTTTCTATAATTTATAAATCCAGAGCCGCGGGCACGGAGCAGAATAAGTTTCGGGTGGAAGAGATTAATCAAGTAGTCCAGACGACCAGATACGTTCCACTTAAATAAATAAATAAATTTATAAAATTATAGTTATATTAATATTGTAAACAATAACAATTACTTGGGTATTATTTTACGAGAAACTACACTTATAACATATAGCGAGGCCGTATAGGTAGCGTAAACCAACTACACTAAAATCTACATTATGTAATACTTAATATAAATTAGTGTAATATAGAAATATCATCACCCGAGATTGGAAATGGTCGTCTCAGAATATGTGTTAGTGTGTAAGTCTATATGATACATCTAATCTACAGCGTAACATACCAGACAACAATAAATAAAAGTATTTATAGTGCGGTAATTAATCGAATCGTTATTTTTTCAACAATGCATAACAGTAAGTTTCCATGGTCTCCAAATTGGATACATATCGATTGTGTTCCGATATTTTTTAAATAATGACGTAAAAAATAAATCTTGAAAAGACAGGTTCTATGGACAATTTATGAAGAGTACGGCATGTTTTAAGACTCCGGTATCTCAAAGTTTCTGTATGTCGAATTTTTTTTTTCGGTCCCTATTATTCAGTTATGTTTTAAATTCTCTCAGTAATTTAAAGTTTCGATGTGTCGAATTTATTTTTTTGACAACTAATATTATAGAATGCTTCAATAAGTCCCCATGAATATTCATATATCAACTTATTATATATTTTTATAGACTTATACATATTTATAGTATTTACATAGCTTTATTTAAATATATGTTAGTAACAGCCGCCGAGCTATGTTTGATTATTTATATGAAAAAAATGTATGTATAATATATAAAAATATAAAAGTTCTTTGTTCCAATAGATGTATAAAATAATTTGGGCGTTTGATATCATTACATTTCTTAACTTAGGTAACAAAATTCCATACCAAACGACACGTCACTTCGAATTAATTTATATTTTTTCCAATTACATGGTATATGAATGTTAAAAAGTATAATTGTATAAATAATTAAGCTGAGTGCTGAGTTCTATGTAAGTCGCTTCAGTTAAAGATGTAAATCAAATTACGAAAATTTCTTCTACTTTAAATAGAAAACTTTTCGGTTTTTTTCTTTACAACAATAGTAAACATTACTTATTTGAAAATGATAGCATCATCTTGATATAAAACATGAAATTATGTTATACGTACGTCGGGTTTAAAACATACATTTATCAATTGTCTGTAATTTTTACTGCAATTTAATCATTCTTGTTTAACTAAACTAAGTTGAATTCTGTAACTACCATTTGAAATACTTTAATAGTATTTCATATTATTTCTTCTTTCTTCTTTCCGAATTAAAATGCAAACATCAAACGTGCTTATTATTTTTAAGGACCCATGTAGCCATGTCTATATGCTTTCTATATTTCATCTTAAACTTAACAATTTTCATCAATTATTATTCGCTTGTGTTGTTATTTTGTAACTTAATATTATTTTTACATATTTTTTCAAAACGATGGATAATAAATAAACATATACAATAGATTCATAATATTACGTATGTCAGATGTGGCACCGCTGTATTCATACTACTGTACGTTGTGGAACGATGAAATTCTTTCGGACGATGCGTGGTTTTTTGCAACCAAATAATCGATGTACAGATAGTGTGGGTACTGGGTAGAACTGTAGAAGGGATAACGCCGGCGCGTTACGTATTAGAGTGCTACGACGAAACCTCCAAAATATCAATTCCCAAACCATCGTCTTATTTAATTTTATTGAATTTTTGGAAAGCGCTGTAGTAAATATTATATTTTTAATTTAATTTTTTATGGATGTTTCAATGTTCGTATTAAAATAGTTCATAATTAATACATTGGCAGTAATTAAAATTGTATTTAAAAATATGTGTTTATTTAATAAGAATGATCTAACTTGGGGACTATTATTATTTATGAGTTTTGATAACATTACTGACTACGGAGTACAATTCATAAATCATAGCATATATTCTAATGAAAAACAATTGTATCTATTTAATATCGTATTGTCAATTATAGACCTTTTTACATCAATAATTGTGTATGACGTTTCAAATAGTAATGCACATAACTTATTGTATTACTATTTATAAATAATTAAATCATGTCTGCTTTTATTGTACTAAAAAAGCAACATCAGCATATGCAAATGTAAAGCTACTAGAAATGTTCATCTAATGTATGATAAATATGTACAGTAAGTTCCCGCTACAGCAAACTCAAAGCGACCGAATTTTTTTTTTTGTTATAACGGAAATTTGAACAAAAAAATTTAAAAACATTATGTGATTCAAATACAAATTGTATGTAAATATGTAATAAATAAATAATTCAAATGTAAATAATTTGTGGAAAAAATAAATAACTTTATTATACATAAATAATTGACAGTTTTATCAAAAGTAAATAATTTGCGAAAAAATAAATAACTTTATTATAGATAATCATCAATTTTCTTTTGAACAAAGTTTGCTGTTTTAATAGAAAGTAAATAATTTTGTAGTTGGTGAATGTTTATAAAGATGAAGTCTGGTACATCACTCTGTGATGTAATGAATGTTTGCATTACTTCCAAACTTGATAAGACTTCTGATGAAGTGACAATGCGCACATCATTTCCCAACACAGCTTTTTCGTCTTCGTCTGCACTACTTTCATCGGTGGCCTCATCTTTGCTGACAATTTAATGGCTTGATAATTTCATATAACCGTATACTTCTTATCTTTAGATTAAATTAAGTAGGGAAATACAAACATTTTAACCAGTACAAATAGTTCGTTGTATCAGGATTATTAAAAATCTATCATTTCGTTGTATTCAGATTAGTTAAACATTGTTTTAATAGCTTTTCGGTAGAGGATTTCTATGACTTTCGTTATAACGGGAACTTACTGTATATCTAAATACCTTAATAGCAGTATGTTTGAAAATATTTAAGTTTATTTTTTCCAATGTTAATATATTATGTCATAGATATATTTAAACTCAAGAGAATAAAGACAACCACATAATATTATAGCTACCGAACGAAAATTTTCCGGTTTGTCACGATATTTTTCAAATAATGATGTAAAATAAAAATGTTGGAAAGTCATGTACCGTGGAAAATGTATGAACAGTACATCGTGTTTTAAGACATTTTGTGAACCACTGACATATATTATATGTAAAACAAATTCATAATATTAGGTATACTATAGAGCTTGCACTCCTTAGAGGGTGGCGTCACCGAGTTCGTGGCTTCGTGCTGTTGTGTGCGGGACGATGGAATTCTATCGGGCGATGGGCCGTCCGTTGCAATCGATAATATACCGACGGTGATGGTTAGGTACCTACTGGGTAGAGGGGATATCGCCGACGCGTTGCGTATGGCAAAGCTACAACGAAACTTACAAATTATCGATTCCTAAACAATCGTCTTATTTTATTTTAATTATTTATGAGAGACCCTGATGTAATTTTATTTTTAATTTTTTTTAATAGAAGTTCGTATGAAATTTAATAGTTAATACATTGATCATTGCACTTAATAAAAAGTGTTTGTATTTAATGACGAGTGTTTATTTAATAAAAATAATCTAACCTGACTTAATCGAACTATTATTTATTAGTTACGATAACAACTAACATTACAAATTGCATCTAAATCTACATGAATATTTTTCATCTACCTCTTTTATATTTGTAGGTATTTAAATACATTCTACTAGTAGCCACTGAATTATATCAAATTATCAAAAGTATTTTTAAAACTTTTAAACGAGCTGTTTTATGTTTATTAATTGAATTTAAATTGATTTGATAGCTCTATCCAATAACGTGGACATGAATAAATTCGATCTCATTTTAAGCAATTCTCATCACGTATAATTAATATACCATATTATATTGTACATGCAAATTGAAGCATTAATAACAATCTCGTCTTATAAATTATATTGCACATACCATATTTACAAGCATTCATTGTTGACAAAACATCTTAAAATTTAATTATTCGTAAAATAAATCATGTATTACTGACACACAACAACAATTTGCTTAGTTCATGTTTAGGTACGTCGTTTATGGTACCGTCCATTAATTGTGACAAAATAATAATAATTTTTTTTATTTTTGAATGTTTTGATTATATAAGACTCAACTAGCTACCGTAGATAAATAATTAAATCTGAATGAAACGTGGAATGTATTGGTTTTATCATGATGTGTGCTATTTTTATTATTTTTATTTTTTATGTGTGTACACGATTTTGATCAGAAGGAGAACTCCGAATTCCGATATATATCATATATACCTATAACCTTTATTTTTTTAAAAGGGAGTCAATTTGGTACTTTTAAAAGTTAATTTTTTGGATGCCACAATATTTTTCCGAATGAAGGAAAACGATAAAAAAAAAAAATTGGAAGAAATAGAATTTGAAATTGAAATTGTTATTATACTTATCATAGCAACGTGAAAAATGTACCAATATATTACATATTATTACAGTCGTTGCCAGATAAATTGAGACGGCGGCGGCGGCGCTTCTCTATAAGTGTAGCCCAAACTAGTCGCTGGCAGCGTGGTGCAAAGGTCACACAATTGGCTACAATGCGTGCAGTCACCAGTTCAAACCCGGCTCAGAGCAAAAAAATTTCTGCAGAATTTTCTGTACTCTCTCTCCCGTTCTGGTTGCCTTACACTGCTAAAATCTGGTTTATTGATATATTTTCGGTAATAATATTGAAATACGGAGAACCACTGGTTTTCCGTTATCGCGCCGCCGTCTCAATTTATTTGGCAACGACTGTAATGTTTGTGCCCAATAATAAGCACGAATGATTTAATATAAAATATATTATGTTAATGAATTTGTTGTTCGACTATGAGTAGTTGATATCGACTAGAATCTATTATAACTCATCACCGGCGTGCGGCCTTCAATTAACGCACACACAATCACACATATACCTACTCATAATTTATAGGTATTGCAGTTTATTGTGAATTATGTAACCGAAAAGGACAGAATGTATGTGACGTGTGTATGTATATTATTCTTGTGTAATTTTTATTTATTTTGTGGCCATCATCTTAGGTGAACAATAAAAATTGTATATTGATTTATTTATTTAGTTAAATTTATCTGAAGGAACATACAACAAACAAAATAAGTTTTTATAATCTGAAAAAAGGTTCAATGCTTTATATGTATAGGTTTTACCATTGATTCTAAATTAATATTTCTATTCAATGATTTTACGTTTCTACTCACATAATTCATAAGGTTATTATAGCAAATAAAAAAAGACGTATTATGGGAACCGGCTCATCGTAAATACTAAATGCCTATCTTATACTATCTTAAAAAGTTCTTCGCCTTACATAACGATTTAGCTACTTAAACATTTTATTTTTAAAATTTTATTTCCATATTAATGTGTAGTATTATGTGTAGTATTATTATTAATATTATTAATTATTATAGTATTATGTGTTTAAACTTTAAAACGATAAAAGCATCAGAATTTCAGTATAACGTTTAGTTATCTAAAGAATGAAAATTTTAAAACTGATGTTTTTGTTAAACTGCGCGTCATAGTGACATTAAAGTGAAACATATAGACAAAAGTAAATATTTTAAGATTTTCAACATTTAAAAAACTAAACGTTATATTGAACTTCTAATATGTTCATCGTCTTAAGCCCACAAAACCAAACATTTATACGTAAATTAAATTCCAAAAAGAAAATGGTTAAAGTAATAAAGTAATAAATTAGTAATAAATTTTTTTTATTGAATTTTTACCAATCATTTCTTATAACTATAATATTTTTATATTTAAAAAAAATAAAGAAATATTGTTTTGTGTTGTTTGCTGCTTTCATGTTAATTGTATATGTATGTTTTTATAATACTTAATTATTTTATCATACCGTACCAGCTTGAGATATCACAATAGCTTCGGGTACCAGGGGTTTAGCTGTAGTCTGTATAGCATTATATAGCATTTGATTGAATGTGAAAAAATTTTTGGTAGTGTTCTGAAAGGTTAGAACTGTTAATGATTTGTTATTATAATAATATGTATTTATCAATCTAAGCATATAAAACAGTATTTATTATTAATAGTCAAAAACAATTATGTGTTTTGCATCGATATATATGAATGTAAGTGATATTTCAGTGAACGTTTTTTAAGTAAGTATTTAAAACAATTGATTTTTATTATGAGTCATTCACTTTTTGTTTTGTTCTTAGTAGCTATAGTTATACCCATAACCGAGTTCATAGGTAGGCTAAAGTTGTCAGTTGTAAGCTAGTACGTTATCTTACGACAACGGACAAGGTTACTACATTTACCTGTGCATTAATTATATTAATAATTAATTATATTGTTCATACATACCTACGTAACTTAAAGACCGAATAGTTAATATAAGTATTAGAAGTTAATAGATGAAAGCATCAAAATATGCTATCTACAGTTGTAATATATTTTAAAAATTTTTAACTTTCATTTCACAAAACAGTTGTATTTATTTTCAACAATTTTTTTCCTTTTTATCGATCGTGCTAACTACATTTTTAACTATTAAAATGTAACCTCTATTTACAGTTTAATATTTATACTTAATAATATAGCTACACATATTTCAAACTCATATTTAAATCTTATTAGCTCATTTTCATAGGGGATTACCTGTACGCACTTAAACTTAAGAAAACATTTATACTTTCATCCATCAAATAACTCATACCTACATACCTACATTTCATTTGTTTTTACATAGCAAATAAATAAAATTATTAATGAATTAAAAATGTGTTAATACTCTAATGTAATAAAATTTAAAATATTAAAATATTCATTATATATCTATTATTTATAACTTAACAACTTATAATAAACTATTGTTATTTATACAAAAAAAATCATACAAATGTCTTACAGTTCTTAAAGTTAAAGAGTAATTTAGAAAATAATTGGTATTTTTTACCACCCTTATTTACAACTATTGAACCATTTTATGCATAATATCATGATATAAAAATTCTAAACTATATGTCTTTTGAATCGACATCAACATCTATGGTTCTAAGCGCTCGGTATTGTCATTAAATTCCTGACGGTTTTTTAAATATTTTAAAGTGGAAATATATGTTATAATCGTGGATATGTTTACTAAATTACTGATATTTTATGGATTTAATATATTGTTTTTGTTGTACTGAATACCTTTGATTTGGTTCTTAGTGACCATAAGTTCTCTTATCCGTGTGACCGTGTCCCTACTGTTGTCTGTCATATATTATTATTATTGTACGATGAAAAAATAGAATAAATAGAATAAACATACATTAACTCTGCAGTCGGTAAATCACTCATAAGTAGGGCTGGAATTTCAATGAACTTTGCATTGTTTTCCAAAGCTTACAATGCAATGCTCGTTTTATCACAAATTTGTTTTATGTACATTTGAACGAGAATAAGAAAGTTTATTTTACATTTTTTTGCATTTTTTTGAATTTTTTAGTTTTAAGTATTTTCTTAATTTTTTAGGGCATTTTAGATTTTTTGGAGCATTTTTTGAGTTTTTGGAAACCAAGTATGAATTTGAAATTTTATTTTAAGATTTTTACACCAACATAGTTTTTATATAAATATAACAGATTAGTAGGTAGGTACTCATAATTCGTATTATATTATCGGACTAATCGTTTATCGACTATAGGTTTGAGTAACCACTACCCCTATTTCCAGTAAAATAATATTAAATCGTTAAAATCGACTTACATAGAATCATGATTTGTTTGTTATAAAACAATATACATAGATATTTGGAAAATTTAAGACAAAGTTGTTATGTTTTTTGAATTACCTATTGTATTATAATGCCATACTTCTTCCTCGGGGGCTTCAATATTAGGTACAACTTGTTTTTTTTTTTAAACAGTTTAACAAATTATTGTTTGAAGACCTTTTTATGTTGATTTTTTTATATATTGAAAATATCAAAATAACAGTTAAAGAATAACCAAATTAAGAATCAATAGAATGCATATTTTCAAGACAAATAATATTTTTCTGTGAAATTCAGATAAGTGTGTGATAATTGCACGCATACAATTTATACAGAAGACTATGGATATTTGGACTTTGGAGTATAACCTATAATAGACCAACAGCTAGTTACGTCTGACCTCGACGGTTTGAGGCAATTAATAACTAATTTATAGTTAGGATAAATGATAAACTTGGTTCATGGATTCCTGGTATTATACCTACATAATCATGTTTGGTGTTTAAATGGGTCCCATTTTGAATTTCTTATATTCCGTAGTCATTTCTTATCATTTATTGATTTTAATATATTACAATTTGGGATTTACGAACAACTTAAAATGAAACACAAAAAATACCTTTTACGAATGCTTTATACAAATTACAAAATATAATATATTAAATATTAATCTATTGGTTTGTTTTATATAAATATAATAATAAAATAACTTAGGTATAATGCGTTACACTAAAAAAGTTCAAGCCCATAAAAAATATATTTCGGGGAGGGGGCCTAGTGCCCACCCCCTGGCTACGGCACTGATACATATAGAAAATAAAAAAGTGATTATTAATGTTTAAAATAAAGATAATAAATACTTTAAACATACAATTCTGTCTAAATACGACAATCGTCGTGATAAATATATTTATTTCTCAAGTTAATTCAATTATTTAGAAATAAAATCTGAACTAAACTTGAATTGCTTTAATTTTCCAACACCTGTTAAGCAAATCAAAATTTTTAAACGCATTTATAGTGTTTAGTGTTTATCAATTACATAAATAGTATATTTATTTACTAATATTAATAATATTAGTAGGTATTACCAATTTTATTTAAATAAAATCTTTATTAAAATGTTTAAAATAGTTCGTTATTTTATTATCATGCCGTACCAGCTTGAGGTATCACAATAGCTTTGAGTACCAGGGGTATAGCTGTAGTCTGTATACTCAGCGCTCGAGCTACAATGAGCGATGAGTGGAGGAAGTTGTTAGTGATGCACGACTGTTTAATGTGCGCCGAATTTATATGCAGACGCTGAATCAAATAATTATGATGTGTTCGGTTTGTTTTTCGGAGTTAACTTAAATAGTTAATACTACTGTTCGTATTCAATCTAAATAAATACATTATTGATTTTTGAATTATTGAACACAAATATATTGCCTTGTTGGCAAAGTATAAAAAAACTAGGTGTCACTGGTCAGTGGATTGTGGTCATCGCTTATTTTTTACAAATTCCTATATTATAAATATAACCTATATTATGCCGTTTTTTTTAACCTTGCTAATATACATTTGTATTGGGACCAGACCATTTTGCCCATTTTATGCGGATGCCCATATTTACTGCCAAAACCGGTACCCACATTAGGCAGAATTCACTAAATTTAATTCCCAACATTAATAATGAGTCTTAAAAAAAAATTATAAGCTCTTTTACTAATTTTTTACCCTATTTTTCATGAAGTGAAATTTTTAAGTGCCTTTAATTATTATTTATTGAGTGACAACTATAAATAATTTGATTTTGCATAAATATTGCCATTCATTTATTTTTGCCATTTTTGCCATTTTTCTTCAATTGTTTGAAAAACTGCTGGGAAATACTAAAAACCTTCCTAAAATGAAATAGAAATAAAAATATATTCCTTACCATAAACTTAAAATAATAAAGACAAAGTATTCGTTTTTTTTTAAATTATAATGATTATTAATAAAACTAAAACTATAAGTTGTAAAGTATAGTTAACGGTGTTGCCATTTTATAATAGTTTTAATTTTATAACTATTATCAATATTATCATGATCTTTTGATAATGAATTTGAGATACATAAATTGAATGATCCACTTGATATTTGAAAAAAAAATATATTTAAGAATCACATTGTTACTTAATAAAATATATATATACAAATACACTCTATTATTAAAAATATTTTAGAAAAGTGATAAATTGGCTGAATGTAATTTTCAAATAAGCAATGGTACCTATTTACTTTTCTTTTTCAACATATGAACTAGTTTGTAGTTTCATCAACTTTTCAAATGACTCCTCTACTCGTTGAGATTAAGAAGTAAGCTAACTAGCAGTGTGTTGTACCATATACTATTTTTTGTTATTAGAAATAAATAAATAAATGAATCTACATAAAAATTATTATATTTTATGGAGTCTCCCGTTAATGTGGTCGACAATCTAGGGGTACGGTCCGGGAGCCGGACCCGGTTACCTAATGCTTCTTTCTTACCACTACTACTCACACACCGACCGGCCTGGATAAAATGTGTATATATGCATGTAGCAACAAAACAGAAGTGGAGAGGGTCACCCAGGGACGTATGCAGAAAAAAGTTTTGGGGGTTGTTTTTGATAATCAGAACTTTTTTCAATAAACAAATGGAATTTTACAATTAAAATCTTATAATATACATACATTACCAAACATTTTGTGGGGTGTTTGAACATGTGTACGTGCCTGGGATCGCCAATCAACACCAATGAGTGCTGTGTGTGATGGGTGTGTGGGTGTGTATACATGTTGCGTGTGTACTTAATTAATGCTATTAAATAAATATAACAACGGCCTTTATGGTAATATTGGTGTATAATAATTTCAATAACACAAATCATAAAAATATTTTATATTATTATATATTATTATATATTGTATAGGTAATTACAATGTATACATGAATTACGGCCCTATTCTGGGCCAATATCTGTTGGACACAGATAAAAATAAACGGTGAAAAAATGTCGTATAAATGTTACTGTTTGAAACTAATTCATTAATTCTGACGTCAAAGTAACAGAAAAACCAAGTAAAATAATAGTAATATACATATGATAAATTGCCTGTTTGGCTCAACCAATATATATGTGTCATAATAATTAATAAATAGGTAATACAAACCTATACCTATGTTATAACTTTTAATACTAAGTGACGATTAATATATACGGACGTGGCACACAATTAATAATAATAATGGCAATTCGTGCCCACAATAAAATTATTATATGTTTATATAAATTAAAATATATTAAATTTGGTCCGGTCGATTAGCGACGCGGTCTACAATTAATAATAATAATGGCAATTTGTGCCCACAATACAAAAAAATGCGTTTTTCCGGTATGAGACGCACAACGATGGATCACTTACTAGTTACTACAGTTCGGGCGGCCGTGTTAACAGTTCGCATGGGTAATATTGCGATGAGTTATCTTACAAAACTTATATAAAATTCACAGCTGACACAGTTATAATACAAAAACAGTTGGGGGTGGAGTGCACCTCGTTCATAGCATTGGCGCACATACGGGGGTGCCAGGGGGTGCTTAGCACCCCCAAGTCTTAAATAAGCACCCCCAACTTATGTTGAGCCAAAAATATTATTTAAAGTGTAATTTTTTGTTTATAAGAATGAGTTTCAAGTTTGAATAGGTAGGCAATAATTCCAAGGACGTACATGCTTTATATATTTAAACATATTTATACATATTTTTATAGATACAGTATTGGGTAATATTCGGTTTGTGCTGTTGGTATGTTAGGTACCTATTTATGTATGTAAACGCATGTAATTCATCGGTTATAATTCGCTGTATTAACTCAAGTTTACTATTGAATAGGATTTTGTTTTTGTATACTTATAATGAACATTGCATTAAATTTTCAAGAGTTTTTGGACAGCCAAATAAATTTTATAGATATTTAAAAAAAAAACTTACAAAAATCGAAAATTTAAATTGTCTATAAATAAGTCAAAATATGTATATATGTCAAAATACTTTGAAAATGTAACCATGTATAGAAAAGTGTTTGCGGTTTTTTGTTTTTGAGCATTTAAAAAAAATGTATTTTGTCAAAACATGGTTTTGCGTAAAATTTCCCGTTTTTTCGTAGTTTTTTTATCGTTTTTTTTGACGTTTTTAAAAAGTATTGAAAAAGTTGCACTTTTGACATGCCCAAGTACCATCTACATTTACTTTCCTTTCAGAAAAGTTGCTGTTCAAGAAAATTAAAGCATTTTTACTACCAAAAACAGGTGAAGTCAAAAAAGTGAAGGTGAACGACTTTTCAAATGGTAAAAATGAAAACAATAGATGATGCTTATAACTTATAAGCTATCATTTATAGTGGAGGTTCTCCAACGATCAATATTATTAGTTATTAGAGTTATAACTATTCGTTAATTTATTATAGTGCGTACTGCGTTGCTAGCCAAAAATTAAAGCTAATATAGTGACACAAGAGACACAGAGTTTCAGATATCTAGAATTCTAGACTATAGGTACCTAAATTAGTCAATGACTTCACAAAAGTTAAATGTAAAAATATCTCACTTAACCGTTTACGATTTTGAATGGAGTGATGGATGAGTATTGATTATACAATAATATTAGTTTTGATTTTTACTTTTTTGTGTCTGGCGACACCTTTTGGAACAGTAAAAATGCTTTGATTTTCCTATACCATAATTTTTCTGAAAAGAAATCGAATGTAAATTGTACTTGGGCAAGTCAAAAATCAATCAATTTTAATAGTATTCAAAAGCATCGGGATAAACCTTAAAAAATTTACGGAAAAACGGGAATTTTAATACAAAACAATTTTTTGGCAAAATAATTTTTTTTTAAATTCACTCAAAGTCGAAAAAACACAAATACTTGATCTTTTCACAAAATATTTATAATAGAATTTTCTATATATGGTTAGGATTTCGAAGTATTTTGAATTTTTTTGACCCATTTTTCGACATTTGAAATTTTCTAAATATTTTTGAAATTACAATAAAAAAATTGGCTATCCAAAAAATCTTGAAAATTGAATACAAGGTCTATTATAATTTGTACTTATCACAATTTAAAAAGATTGAAAATCGTTCCTAATGTCAAAATCACGATAATTTGCAAGCAATTTTGTAGTTGAAAATTCATAAAGTTTTTGGTATTTATGATTGGTTCAAAATTTTAACATAAGGTTAACCATAAGTATTTCTTTATATAAAAAAATTTCTATTGGAACTTTAAAAAATTTACATGACCGTCTGAAAATTAATTTCTTAGGAAATTACATAAAATAATGATTTTAAGTACCTATTTGTTATTATTCAAGTTATAGGGACTTGAAACTTTTACCAGTAATTTAGATTTGCAATTCAAAATATTTTACTGATTTTTAAGCAACTTATAGGCATTTGAAATATTTTAATTTCTTTTATAATCGTTGATAAAAAAAAATTTTGCAGGTACAAAATACTTGAAAATTTAATTGAATATTCCATAAAGGTTATTCTTACTGTCATTCAAAAATTATTGAAATATATAGTCACAATTATTTTTTATAAGCATTTGAAGGACAAAAATTGAGATAATATTAGAATTAAATTATAATTTATATTATAAAGATATATGTATATTATATATACCTATTCTAGACTAACAAATCATCTTCGTTCTGAATCGTTTTACGTGTGTAATGATACCTATAATTGCGTTCAAATTTAACAAATTCATTATCATGACCTATCTAATATCTTATGATCGAGGTCCACTCCACCCCTTACTATTCAGCAGAGCTAGTTTCGGATCGGTTCTTTTTCATAATTCACAATGTACAACAGCACATTATGTAAGTATTGTAAGTAACACTTACATAGTACAAAATGTACTCAACAATTGACTATATAGCTGTGTAGCGCAGACTGGTCAACTGTAGCTTTATAATAATCTATATCAGAGGTCTCCAACTTACGGATCGTCAAGCTTTTTTAACAGGCCCGCCAAGCTAACTTATGTTTTGAAAGTACTAAATTAAAGGTATAATTTTAAATGGTGAGAAAACGGTTTTTGACTATCCTCGTTTAAATTTTCTATCTATGCATCCCTTAGTAATTTTGGTCCACGATTCCGAAGCAAATTTTAAATTTGGCCCTCCGTAAAAAAATATCGGAGACCCCTGATCTATATAATAATTACACAAATAACAATTTCAAATATAAATACACAATACAAAAATATTTGCAATCGATATTTTTGCATACGAAAATTTCAATACCTAGTAAAAAAGTTTACCTACGGTAGCACGAATCACCGAGTATAATAATGATTGCGATGATTCCAAAAATATGATCAATGTTCAATGTTAATACTAAATGAATAAGAGGTTCTATTACTATATTCAATTATTATTTCTGATCAGTGATCACATAGTATTTTAATAACTAGGTATGTGTGTTGGCGCTATCAAATATTGATGTAGGTACATTACCCTTATAATATTATGAATATTGATCATGTTTGAAATAATTTTTGTAATTAGATATTTTAAATGTTTACGAAATTAATTAAAATGATACTAATGCCTAGTTATTAATTATTAAGTAAATACAGAAAATGTCATATACAAATGAAGAGATCAGCTAAAATAATTCATTTTAATTACCATTCATCATATTATTTTATTTAATTATATAATTTAGTATAGCAGATTACTGTACTATGTGACTAATATGAGAAAATAAACTATAATAAACATAGGTGCATTCATATTTGTATCTATTACAATTTTATTAAGCGAGCCACCGTGATTATCACTTGGATTGCCTAAAGCAGAGGCACTGTATACATCATCAATACTAATATATACAATTAGGTATATTGGTTACATGATTTAGGCTATTAGCTTAACATTGAGGTTGAATAAAATGTAAAATGCTCGAAAAATAAATATTTATCAAAATAAAAAAGATAAATATTAGAGAAAAAAAAATTTTCCTCATTAAGTTCTTATAATAGTTATGTAAATGCAAGGCTAATATTGATAAAGCTGTGTTATGAAGTTATTCAATAACATATACATATATTAGATATATATATATATTATGCTTGCTTCTTTTCTCTATATAACAATATTACACTACAAATAACTTTAAACACTCTTAACACAAAATGTATTACGAATTGTAAACTCTTGAATATTTTCAGAGGTCCATGATCTTTTTTTTTTAAGAATAAAAAGTATTTAAAAATATAAGTTTATATTTATAATGATTTATAATGATTGAACCTGTCATTTAATAACAATTTATTATAATTCTATAAGCTGTCCAACAATGAGAATCATGCAGATATAAACAGCACTCAACCCTTACTACACACATACATTCAAATAAAATTTATATAAAATAGCTTTTCTTATTATTAAAAAGCTTAAAATATTCGGTATTTTTCAAACTTGTTGTTATAAATATGGTAAACTTAGGTAATTGTTGTACATATTAATTACCTAATGTATTACGTAATTAATGTATTTTGTTTTTTTGTGTCTTTCTAAAGAACATTAATTAAAAACCTAAGGTTCTTTTAATAAAAATATCCCAATAATTTTTCAAATCGAACCGCATACAAATAATAATATTAAGTATATTGGTACCTACTGAATTTTTAGTGTATTAAAAAAAATACTTAACAATATGATCTTCCTGCAATGACATACGGAATTCAACTGTGGGGAACCTCGAAAAACTCAAACATTATCAAATTCCAAGCGTTCCGATCAATAACTCTACGTGTCCTATCCAATGCCCCCTGGTATGTCAGAAACCACACCCTTCATCATGACCTCAATTTACCTTCTATATCCTCAGTTGCGTCTCATCATTATAACAAATTCCATACAAATACCTTTAACCATTCTAATCCGCTCATATCTAAACTCTCTTCATGCGCAATACCTGACAACCCTCCCCGTCATCTCAAACGCAATTGGCCACGTGATTTACTTAAAACTATTTAGCACCTACCTAGTATAATAAAAACTTACCTATCCCCCAAGTTCATAATTTGGAAGTAGTGTCATTGGCCACTCCCTTCCCTCACGTTGTCATGTCTAGTAATCATGTTATCTAATTTACTTATTGTTTCTTCTATGTACACAGATGGTAAATATATTTTAAAAAAAAAACAATATGATAATCCTAATTATTGTGAATTCATAACATTACTAACTAGAACCAACTAAATATTTTAAGTGAAATATATTAAAACCATAGTGTATATATATGCACAGCGTAACTGTTTTAGAGTTTTGGTAGCCTTTTCATAATACTTATCATAAAGAGATTGCTAAAAGTAGAATGCAATAAAACAGATTGATTATAAATTACAAACTCATCACTTTCAATTAATATTTTTATGAATTTTAATAATATTTCAAGTTTTCACTGGAAAACTGACTTATTTGTCAATGTTATTAAGATTCATAAGGTTTTTAGTTCTGCTTTATACCTTTTTAATTGGTTTATTGAAAAGTCTATTTAATGAATAATTTTTTTATATTTAGTTAAATGATTATATTTAATTTATAAGTTATATTAAAAGGTTAAACATATTATAATACTTTAATCCAGTGCTTCTCAACCTGGGGGCCGTCGCTATATGACTGGGGGGGCTTTGAAATATATATTTAATTTAAAATATTTCCGATTATTTATTTATTATATAAATATAACATTATAACGTTTACATTATATTATAACCGACCATATGATTAATCATTATGTATTACATCGGGAAAGTTTATCTTACATTAGAGTTATTAGATTACTGATTAAAGTATAATAATTGAGGGGGGGCCTTGACAGTTTTACATTAAATTTAGGGGGGCCCTATAACAAAAAAGATTGAGAAGCACTGCTTTAATTCATAGGTATATATATATATATATTATATAATATGCAGACATTTTTAAGTTATATAATTATTATGAAAAAATAATACAATCAATAATAATAATAATAATAATAATAATAATAATAATAATAATAATAATAATAATAATAATAATAATAATAATAATAATAATAATATAATTAATTAAATAAAAACAGTCGTGTATATTTTAGTTTGTATAGCATAGCGCTATATACATTTTCTATTTAATTTAAACATGTACTGTTTTTTAATTGATTATTTTAAATTAATATTTTTTCCTTGGTATTCATTTCCATTTATTGATAACTTAATTGAATTAAGAACACATTTAAGCAGTGATTTAATAATTAAATGAAGTCAATGATTTTAATAATGAGCATTATTAAGTTGTCAAGCTTGTTTTAATTGAGCAAGATTATGTATAATAAAACTGCAATTATAATAATTAATGGCTGATGATAATTATTTTGAATGTTGGTAACCCATAAGAAATAAAAATTAATAAATGTATGTATATTTTTAAATGATAACAAGCAGCTATCTTTATATATATAAATAAGGTTCACTTTGAAGATTAGTCATTTGTTCAATAAATCATTGATGAAATTACTAATATCAAAATTATCAAAATCTCAATAGAAACTCTTAGAAAACAAATTATAATTTTACATTTTAGTAGATATTTTTAATTATATATTGAAATAAATTTTATCAAACAGTGAATTTTATTATAAGAAAATTAATAAAGAACACCTCTATAAAATTATTACTAACCAAAGGTAAACTATTATGTCAAATGGCTTTGACAAAATTCCAACATAATGTAATATTTAAGATATTTTACCACCAACTAAAAGATTCCTCGAAGGTAAGATTTATTTTGCTGAAATAATGAGTACTTTTATCAATGTTTCAAATCTCATAATATACATATACAAAATAATCCTCAACTTTATGTATTAGTATAATGAATAAGATACATTAATATTTTAAATAAATTGAAGTTTTGAGAAAAATATTTAGAAATTTAGAAGGAAAATATCATGTTTAATGCCTTTATTGAAGCACTCATTTAAACCTAATAAAATAGATTAAAATAATAGATTAATAATTAAATCGCACACACACACACACACACACACACACATATTTTCAAGCTAAAAATGACTAGAGATGGACCATGAATGATGATGTATGAATCTTGTATGCATGTTCTTTTTTTCTTTATTTTATTCTTCACATAAACTTCTCATGAGAGCAGCTATGAATTTAAAAATGAAAAAAAAATATCAATTAGATATAAATGACAAAATAATTTACAAGAATCTATTGATACATTTAAAATTTTATTTATTTTTTTTAATTAGCTTTTATAATTAGTTCTAATAAATAGTTTGTATAATTTATAAAAATTACTTACAGTCAAATATATTTTTGAAATCAGAAATGCAATAATGTGTATCCCATATTGGTGATTTATCAGCATATACTTGTTTTTCCAATTCATTCATATAGCTGAAATGAAAATATAACAGTATTGTACACCAGCAACTATTTATATTTTTAACTATACTGAAATAGAGTTACATAGATAAATAATCCAGGCAATATGATTTTGTAAGACTTGTCCATATTATACTCTCTCTAGAACACCAAGCCTGTAATTTTTCTCTAAATGTTGTCAACGCATATCTCAAAACATCTTGTCCAAAAATCATACTTGGTCTGTACCGTAATGTATTTGAACGGACACACCTAGGTAGAAAACAACGCAGCAGAAATCTAAAAAAAAATATTCATAAAAAATTCTTATTAATTAGCAATTTTGTTTTGTTAGATGGTGTTGATACTATGTAAACATTTGTAATGTTAAATAATATGTTAACATAAAAGCCCGAACAGTAAGTTTTACTAGTCAATGCTAGGATTTTTTTCTGTACTCCGTAAAAATTGAATATCATAATTTTATTCATGCTTTTACTAACATTTTTGTGTACATACTAATATGTACAAATTGAATTAGTAAAAGTAATATTAGTTGTGGTTTTTCTTGTTATTGGCAAAGAATTTTATCAAATAGGATTTAAGACTTGGAATCAATTATACAATAGAAATCAATTTATTCTGTGCAAGGAGCAATGTATTTTAATATTATGTGTTCTTAATATTATTCAAACAACAATAAGTATTGATCAAGTTGTCGCTCAACTTTCATTATCAGATGGGCAAGGATTTTTGAGATGTTATAGTCAGCAAGTGCCTGCAATTAAAGATACTAATAGTGGGTGAATATAAATAATGCTATAAACATATACGTAGTAAACAAAAACAAAAGTAATTATAATTATTTTTTGTGTAATTTTAATTTGTCGTGTATTAATCAGCTTTATTGAGTACAAACAGTAAATCCTTGCGTTGACTTGACTAAATTTACCTGGTAATCAAGCTGTAATAGTAACATAAACATCACATTTACTTAAGTAATTACCTTTGATAATAAAAGTGATAACTTTTAGAACATTGATTTGAACTAGGAACAGACAAATTGTTGACAGGCCATATCCATGAATCGAAATATCTTATTACAAATTTAGTAACTATTAAAAACCGTTTTAATTCCTGAAAATACAGTATTTTTCATTTTTATTAAAATTACAATAACAAAAATAAGAAGTTTTAGTATAATCTTATGACTAGTTAATGTATACAGCAATATGAAATCAAGACTATTCACAACGAGTGGCGCATCATTTTCCCCTTAAAAATAGATAGCAACATAGTTTACCAAATACATTCGATAACATGTGTAATTTAACGCTCATGTGATGTTGCAATTTATAATTTCTTAGTCCTATATATTTTATCAGGTGGATACCGAAACAATAAAAATTTGAAAAAAATTAATTTAAATCATCATCAAAATAATTGCTTCTTGAAAATGTAATGCTTTGTAAGTTAAAAACTGTAATCCTTTCAAAATTAATAAAATTACTTTTACATATTTTCTTAATTAATTAGTGTTTTTTTGAAGGAAGCATTCATTTTCAGTGAAAATAATTTATTTTGAGTGTGTTGATTGTTGAGTATAATTTAAAACTGAATACAACATATTATTTATAAAATTGTAACAATTTTAAGCAAATTTAATACATAATATACATTTGTGTTCAAAAATAGTAGATGATAAAGAATGTTTAGGAATATTTAGACTACTATAAGCGCAATTATGTATTGATCAATGAATTACATCAATGAATTGACCATGATTAACAGCCGACGTTTGCGATTTGAAAACTTTTTAATCATGCTAACACAATCAAAATAAATTATTTGATTTAAAGATGAATTAGAAAAAGCTCAATTTAAACTACAAGCCACAAGGCTTACATAACGATTACCACGATTGGAACTGCCATCGTATACAGTACACACCCATTAACATTTAGAAAGAACTTAGCAGAATACACATTATTTATTTACCCAACAAAGTAAATACAAAGAAAAAGTGAATAATTAACCAATGGTTATAATAAGATGAAAAAAATGGATTTTCTTAATTTTTAAATAATATAATAAGTTAAACTGTATAATAATGATAATACTAATTTGTATTAATCAAATGGTACACCATTACATTTTTATTCTGCCTTGGATGGCATTTTACTCTATTATACTAGATGTGCTTGTATCTTGTAAGTACATATTATTTGATTTAAAAAATGTTTATTTATTTATTGTTAACTTGCCGTAGTATCATGGCTATATGCATGCATACAAAAATTCAATAAAATTTGTTCAATGTTAGTATTTTCAAACGGTGGAGCTCCAAACAATTTATCAATATCAAATGATATGGTTATTTCAAGACGAATACATTTTGTTATTTTCTGTAAAACACATAGGCATTTTTATTTTATTTTTAATTATATAGGAAGTAAAATACTACATACATATTTTAAAAATTACTTACTTCACTTATTAAATTTAAAATGTTTTCTAGTATGAGATTTCTTTCACACTTGGGGTTTTTCGACTCATTTTCCAAAGTGCCTTTTATATTGATGAGGTCAAATACTAACGTTACCAAAGAAGTGAATCCTATTCTTGATGCATCCATTAAATTTAACATATGATCAGCTTAACAAAACAAAACTGTTATTTAATATTTAGATCTAAATAAAGTAAATAATATATATATATATTTAAAATTGTTATAGTGTTTCTATTAGCAACCTATCAAAGACTGGAACAATCTGAAATAAAATAAGACTTGAAGTTGGACATCTCAAAAAATAAAATCGGTTATTAAGTTAATATAATTGAACCAGAACTAATTAGTAAACATATTGGAATAATTAGATTACCAGAGAAAAGTTATAAAGACTGAATTAAAATAATTAAAAACATGAGGCGATAGACAAACAATAAATGGCAGGAGTTCTGTAGAAAATTAATATAGATTACGCTCAGAAATTAAATTTTATCCTATCCTTAACATTCTTCTTCTACGCTGTTCTAATATCATGTCTATATTCATTTATTTGAATAATCCTTGAGAAAGCCCTTTAACAAAAACAATGTACATAATTCTTGGGATGTAAAAAAATAGGTACTTATATTTGTATATACAGCTATATAAGTATAGCAATGTAAAATTTTAATAAAAATAAAATAAATGCTTATATGATTACAAAAAAAAAAAACAACAGGAAATAAATCTAATATATATATAAATAAAAATAAAATAAATAATTTTTCATGTTAATGCATCATAGTTTTAGCCTTAAAAGATTGGCGAGATATAAATATCTAGAACAGTGGACATTTTATTAGCATTAAAATATCTACAGAAAAAAATTAATTTAAGCCACTATTTATTTTAAATTTGAGTATGTACAAAGCCGTATTCGAAATATCATGAGTAAATATTATTTCTATTAATCACGCTTAATAGGAAAAGTATCAATATTTATAAAATCCTGAACCAAATGAAAAGATTCTCTTGAAATTGGACAATGATTAATATATGCAATTTTTTTTCAAAAATTTTAATTTAACACTATTAACATCATTCATATATATACAATAATGATTAAACCAAATATTATAATTAGATTATATATAAGTGAAATGCATTCACAACTCCATCCCCAACATGAGCAATGCTTACAGGATATATATATATAATAATATCCAAATATTTATAATTTAAACTGTACATTTTATTAAGTACTTTATTCACATATTTTTTTGATTTAATAAAAAAAAAATGATAAAATTAATAAATACTTTACTTACTTTGTAAATGATTACAACCAGGTGTGATGCACATATTATTTTTATAACCAAAAGAATCACGCATAACTCCTTCATAAGATCCTCCTTTGCAGTTACAATTCTTCACCTAAAAATTAAGAAAAATATTTAACATCATCAAAAATCCTAAATTCACAAAGATATATTTTATATTCAATATATTTCAACATCTTAATTTTATATGTCAGAACTTTTTAAAAATTATTAACCAAAGAATTCATGATTTTCAAAAACGTTATTTATATTATAATATAATAATGATAAAATATTTGATTAAATAATAATACATGTATATGATTGATGTGTATAAAGTGTATTTTAAAACAATATTTGGTAAGATTTAAAAATAATCATAGTTCTGATTGCTGATTCTAATCTTCTGCTTTTGATTCCTTGTTTCGATATTTTGATATAAATTCACAACATTTATTGGGTAAATATTGATTTCATACAGTTATTATTAATCTGACAGTGATACTTATTGTCAATAGGTATCATATTATGTAATTTTTTTCTTTATAAAAGTGACACAATTATAATCTTAAAATTTTAATTCAGTTATATATAATCTGTATGATTAAATGATTCATGTATGATTAAAACATATAAGGAGTGGATATATTCTATAAGTATAAATTCTATACTTTTATTTAGAGTGTTACCTAATAACTTTCAAAGTATGTTTATTACACAACAAATGTAAGAACCATCATTATCTTTCACAGATAGATTATAGATAGACAGAAGGATTTCTTGGTATAGTTAGGAACGGTACTTATGTATAAACATATTAAATACTGGTTTCCGAAATAAATAAAATTGGTAGTACATGTTATTAAATGTTAATCATCGTGAAAGATATTATTAAACATTAATTACAGAATACTAATTGGATTATTATAGTAAATATATCATTGATAATTTTTGATTATAGACTTAGTCAAAACATAAGAGAAATTAATGTACTAATAGATATTCAGTAAAATGTAGTTGATTGTTGGAAAAATAAAGATTGCGTTTAGTTAAATATTATTTAGGATATTATTTCCTGACAGTAGGTAATGTTAAATGCACCTAATGATAGTATTAACTACTGATTATTGCTTAGGAATAGCATTGCTGTCAAACATTTAATTTGAAGATTCGATTTAGAGTTGTCATTGTTATTTTATGAATGAAGATGGGTTATGTATTTCATAGGTAATCCAGGTCAACAATGATCATAATATAGTATCAACCTGACAAGGCATGAACTTGGTTATCGTCCACAATATTTCTCCAATTTTCCTGTTCTGTAGTTTCTCTTTATCCAGCGACATCCCTTCGTACATTGCGTCGTTCTCCTTCCACATATCGGCCATCAACAGCACTGCCAATTTTTCATCAATTGCCCGAGGATTGACAGCGCGATACTTCGTGTTATACATTTTCAGCGCACTCAATGTAGCACCCATGTTCGAGTTTCGCGCCTGGAAAAGTTAAAAAAGTTTACTTGTTGACCTCACGAGAACGAAGTCTTGATTTCGATAGGCACACTGCGCGCACTGGTTTGGAAACTCAGAAGGGTTTAACAGATCACGTCGATAGTCCCAGGACCACTGAGCTTTATCGAACGCTGGCTGGACCGCGAACGCTTACGCTATCCGGCGGGATAGGCTGTCGCGCAAGCGGTAAGCGCAAGTACCTCCAGTAGCCGTTCACTCCATTCCTGAGGTACAGGAGGGGGGAGGGGCTCATGCGCCGTTTCTGATAACAAATCTTACCCGTCCCGTTCACCACTCGCCGTATTGACAATGATCGATAACGCTGACCGAACCGCCGCACTACAAGTCATGTGCAAAAACGAACATCAGTCAACACCACCCCCGCGGCCGGAACCGCGATCGATTAAGGTCTATTTTGGTATCAACGCATTATATTGTTATCTACGATTCGGCGTATTGGTATATACGTCGTTACTACACCACAAACTATACAAATAAAACACGCTAAAATTATTATAAAACATATATTATATATGAAACGATAGGGAACATACACTCGTTCATGACCACAGTATATTTTATTATATTTTGAACAATAAACGTTCATCTCTATTTCTAGTATAGTGTGCGTGAATATAAAATGTGTGTACAGTAAAACCTCTCTATAACGGACCCTCAATTAAACGGAATTCTCCTTATAATTAATAATGTCAACAGTCCCGGTGCGAATAATTTATGAAATTGAACTCTATGACGGAAAACTATACAACGGAAAAATGTTTGATCCCAAACAATTCCGTAATAGAGAAGGTTTACTGTATATGAATGTATACCCATTATATAACCATGAATAATGGTCATTGATCTAATATATTAAATTTTTTTTCATATAATAATAATATAGTATATTTTAGATTCTGAACGGAGTGATGAAATCTATTGATTTTACAATGATGTGTGTTTTTATTTTTATTTTAGTGACTGTCATCACGTTTTGGGGCAGTAAAAATGCTTCGATTTTCTTAAACAGCAACTTTTCTGAAAGGAAAATGAATGTAAATGGTACTTGGGCTAGTCAAAAATTCAACTTTTTCAATACTTTTTTAAAAAATCGAAAAAAACGATAAAAAACTAAGAAAAAACTGGAAATATTACGCAAAATCACGTTTTGACAACATACATTTTTTTTAAAATGCTCTAATTCAAAAACAAAAAACCGCAAACACTTGAAATTTCACGAAATCTTTATATTAGTCTTTTCCATACATGGTTAAATTTTCGAAGTATCTTGATATATTTTGACTTATTTATAAACAATTTAAATTTTCGATTTTTGTAAGTTTTTTTTTTAAATATCTATAAAATTTATTTGGCTGTCCGAAAACTGTTGAAAATGTAATGCAATGTTCATTATAAGTATACAGAAACAAAATCCTATTCAATAGTAAACTTGAGTTAATTTTTCTCCGACATAAAACTAAAAGCATTCACATTCCTAACAAGTATAGATATACCTATAACTCATTGTCTACTTGAGTTATCGAATAAATCGAATAAAAACAAAATGTTTACAAATAATAACTAATACATATTTTATTATATTAATTAAATTATTATTAAATATTGTTATTAGTTATTATGTACTAGAGTAGATAAGTAATTAATACACAATAAAATCATATGAGTATATAATATACACATGTCTAACTACTCGTATTTGTAAATTTTACATAAGCCTTTGAACACGTTTGGAAAAAATTAAAAGAAAGAACCTTATATGGGTATCGTTTATAGAATAGTTCATTATAATGGATTTGTAAAATCTGAATACAATGTTAGGTATTATTTCTCCGATATTTTTTAGTTACAATTAGTATAACTTATAAGAAATCTTGTATTAAATTTTCAAAAGTTTTCGGATAGTCATTCAATTTTAGAGATATTTCAAAAAAAAAAAAAACTCTCAAGAATCGAAAATTTAAATTGTTTATAAATAAGTCAAAATATGTCAAAATACTTTGAAAACTTAACCATGTATAGAGAACACCAATATAATGATTTGGTGAAAATTTCAAGTTGTTGCAGTTTTTCGTTTTTGAGTTAGAGCATTTAAAAAAAAAAAATGTATTTTGTAAAAAACGAGATTTTGCGTAAAATTTCCCGTTTTTTTTGTAATTTTTTACTCGTTTTTTTCGATTTTTTCAAAAAGTATTAAAAAAGTTGGATTTTTGACATGTCCAACTCCTATCTACATTCACTTTTCTATCAGAAAGTTGCTGTTTAAGAAAATCCAAGCATTTTTACAGCCCCAAAACGTGATGACAGATAAAAAAAAAATAGAAACACCCACATTATTGTAAAACCAATAGATTCCATCATTGAGTTTAGAATTTAAAACACACATCATTGTCATCATTGTAAAATTAATTATTATTAGTATTATTTATATTTGGAAGTACCAAAGCATGTTTTACTGTCGATTTTTGGCCACTGGTACGGCCTCTTGAGTAGGTAATAACCTAACCATTAGGTACGCCGAATTTTGGTTCGTTTCTATTTTTCTTTCAGCGATTACGAATTTCCTGTCAAAATCGGTTTTTGGATATTATAATAATATCGCAGCTGCAGCAACTACAACTACTGGTCCCCCGTCGTTTTTCGATTCTTTGTGCAGTCAGATCTAGTCAAATTTAGGGGGGAGCAACGGTCCCATGTTGCCCCTAGCGGCAACTTTTAGGGGCGACAAATTTTAAAACTGCTTTCACGTACCTATATTATATTATGTAACAATGTATATAACATTCTTTGTGGGTTGGAGGGGCAGCTTAATTTTGTTGCCCCAGTGAGGCGAAATTCTAAATACGGCCTTGAGTCAGATATCATGATGTTGATTGTTGATTGATGATGGGGGGGAAACAAGACAATATTCTATTATTTATATCACTGTATTTCTCTACCTGATTACAAGTTTCTAGTGATAAGTAATCATCCAACCCGGCATCACCAGATCATAGATAATGAAATATTCACGAATTCAGAATTCTCAGATCATAATAAGCCATATTAATTAATATAATTTTATACTTATGAATAAATAATATACACATGATATTTTACGTTCATATGATGGTGTTAAAACAGTTTGAATTTAATCCGTTTTAGTATTATTAAAAACGGTTTAACGAATATTTTATAAACCGTTTTAAAATTAATATTTTCACAATTTATATAAACTTATGTTTAAAATTCATACTTTGTAATTTGTATGTATACTATGATTATATACCTATTTTTGATTTTATCATGTTTAAAATTAATAAATACCCAATAGCAGTAATATTTCAATTAATTATTTAATCACATCTTAAATATGAATAATAATAATGAAAAGAAAGATAAACTCAAAAATTTAACAAAAAAAAAATACAAAAACCTTTAATAAAAATGTAGAGATATTTACATATAGAATAAATCTTTTATAAAATTTAAAAAATTTATATAATATACCTATCTTTTATATAAATTTTATAAAAATAAAATTGGGAACTTTAAAATAATATATTAAAAAAGTTGAAAGCATAATTTATTAAAAAAAGACTATTACATTTTAAAAAATCTATGTAAAATGCTTTATGCTTTATAACTTTACGAAAAAATTGATATTTTATTACTAAATTATATAACTTATAGAATCACACTGAAAAACATAAGTTGTTTTTTGTGTCTGGTGATAATAACGTAGCTGTTTAAATGCGTTATAAAATAAGTGGTATGCTTCACAATGAATATCAAAATAAAAAGGAAATATATTTTAGAAAAAGCTACAGAGCTTGTAGTTTGTTTTATAATATTGTTATAAACATATTTATTGCGTTTTTTGTACTATAAAAACAATGATATACACTATTATTGTACAAGTTAATACCTACTTCTTTGAATTTTTCACTTTAAAATAAGAAAAAATACATAAACTTTACCTAGTGTAAAAATTATAGTAAGAATTTGGATTTTATTGAACTCCTTTTCAAAATTCGTAGATCTGTATTATATATATCTATGTTATAATGTTTGGACTACCCGAAAATAATTGAAAAGACGAGTACCCATGCCATGCCACAACAGTTACTATGAATTATAATGAATGAATGAACTTTTAATATAAATATTAATTATTTTATTATACCTAATAGTATTAATACAAATATTTTAGTTTTTGTAATCATTATATAGTTAAATATTATTTCGTTTTTATTGGTATGAAATCGAAAACCAGTCGATTGTAAGAAATAACATTTTATTTATTTTAGGAATAACAATAAAATCTGTTGAGCTGTTTACCCATAACTTTTTACATTACATAGCAGCTAGTCCGGACGGATTAATAAACGAAGAATCAAATTTAAAAATAAAACGTCTGTATAGCATCAAAGAGTAGCGGTTGCTCTTAAAAAACTAAAATATATGATCGTAAATAATGAAGGTAAGTCTTATTTTAAAAAAATCGAAAAATTATTATTTCCAGGTTGGTACAGGATCAACTTAATATTGCGGAAAAAAGCTATCGTTATTTTGTTGTTTGAACTCCTGAAGATTTTAATACTATGTACCTAACTGTGTTATCTTTTTGAAAGTACTTTTTATATAGTTTAAATATTTTATTATTGACTTGTTTTGTAGTTAAAATGCCAAGGATAGATATGTTTTTGAAAACAAAAATAGAACCTTTTGTCTCTAAATTTTATATAGATTCATTACTCCCAGAAACGATTGATTCAAAATTTGATCCAGGGTTACCAAAAAGGTCTGGCATTTTTGATGATCAAGTATAAATTATGTATATTATGAATGATTTGTAACAATTATAATATCTACATTTTTAATGGTTGTTTTATTTTTATGTACCTAGTTTGAATATTTTTGTATTACGTATTGTAATCAAAAGTATCTTTTTTACCCACAGAATAAAAAATTGCATTTAAAATACATTGAATAATAATTCCAATATATACCGAACACTGTTCAAATTGTACTTCTATTTTACACATTCGGCAACGCAAGTTATGCCCGATTGACAAGTCATGGTATCGAATATATCATTACCTAAATGAATTATCATAATATTTTATAAGAAGGTTTGGTAGTTGGTACTTTAAAACTATTTTAGAATAATTATTATTCTGTGGTCTATTAACGTGGCTATACATGTAGTGTATGAATACTCGGAAGCTTTAGTCGTTATTGCCGCTCTACGCCCGCCACGTCAACCATCGTTTACAACCATACACAAGCATACGGCTCAAAATATGTACGCACTTTTAATATCTGTATATTATTGCCTAATCTTGACCCCTTAGAAAAGACCCGTTTGCAATCCCACGTAAGCCATAATTTTCTGTCTGTCCATCTCAGGCAATACATAAGAATTGAGACATTTTCCATTTCTAACTTCCCGATCCATCAATTAATGCGATAAGAATTTCTAATACTTATTTAAATTCTTCGTTAAGTCTACTTTAGATCGACTTTCCCCCTTTTTTTTGATTTTGTTCTCCAAAATGTCTCAAAATTAAATTAAACAAATTGGAAACATAAAAATTAACAAAAGTTAATTTTTGGATATGATAAGTACTTACAAAATTCAAAAAATAATCGATTTTAAGAAAATCTCACAATAAATTAAATTATTTTTAAAAATTCTTATCGCATTAATTGATCAATAGGTACATTGGAAATAGAAAACGTCTGAACTCTTATGTTGCGCGTATGATAGACAGAGACAGAAGATCATGGCTTAAAATCCCCTTGAATTCATATACTACATAGCGCAAGCGTTTTAACTTTTAAAACGAAGTACATTTTGTAAACCATTTTAAAGTGTTTACATGATATTAACATTTTAGTTATTACTAGTATACAGTAGCGGATCTGAAGCTCATTAAAGAGGTCGAATTTTAATCATAGAACTATGCTACTATACTAGCACGGATATAACTGAACACCAGGCACGGCACCAGAATTTCTTTTCAATTTCAATTTCTTGGAGGCGGGAAATGGCAATTGCATTTTTTGGATAGGCAAACTCAAATAATGTACTTGTCAATAAGGAAAAAATAAAACAATATTATATTATTATTAGGTTTAAAAATAAAATATTCAATAAAAAATTTTTTTAAAGAGTATTATTCTTCGATTATAATGAGCAACAGAACATTTGTCAACAACTTTTTCCATATTTAGGCTTTTGAAAATATTTTTCTATTGAAATAACTTAGAAAAAAAAATTATCTTAAGAAAATGCCAATCTAAACAGCTGGTAAAAGTTTCAAGTTATATTCCAAATATATTCTTCGTTCACAAAATTTAAAATGAACAAATATATTTTTCATAATAAATAAGTATTTTAATATTTTATAATGTAACTTAATACTTTTAAAATATTAAATATTGCCTATTATAATTATTTACTTGAGGTGGTATCAAAAACACTTGAAACATCCCACAACGAGGATTGCTTCAAATTTGTGATTTCAGTCACTGTATTTGAAGCTTTTTTTTTTATTCACTCCATCGTCATTGGTTGTACTCGTTTGAGGACCAAAGTATGAGTCAATTTTTCGAATAATTATGAATTATGATTTAATTAAATGTATAATTTGCCATAAGTTACTACTACATACTGCGATGGTGACGATGGTGTATAAATATGGATATTATTATATTAAGAATAATAATGATAATCTATTTAGTGTATCTATATTATACAACTGTCGAGGGTGTCGATTGTTGTCTAGACTCCTATGTAATAAAATTGAAATAAAACTAAATATAATATCAATGGACCAACAAAATTCAGTGATAATATGATTCATGTAAACAACGAGGCCTGTGAGATTCCAGATTTTTAACTATTACAAAATCGGCGAACGTGATTATATATAATTTCTTTGAATCATACCACTTTTATCGTCCTCGTCATACTAAATCAATACTTTTAATATATTAAGATATATTAATAAGTATTATATAATATATATATTATTAATATATATATATATATATATGAATAAGAATTTATGATTAAATAGATACGTACATTTGGCATTATAAAATATATGTATAATTTTCGAATAATCTGATAATCATCGTTCACACGTTTGAAACGGGATAATGATCCGGGTGATTGTAAATTTTACAAATAATACAAAATCGCAGTAGTTACCTACTTACTTATGTGCCCAAAATCGTTTGCAAGTATGTGCTGCTAAATCAGGTGCTTCATTGCTTCATGGGCCAAAATATCGGTGGGGGAGAAGGGCAAGAATTTATCCCGGAGGGGTGGTCTGCCCATCCCTTTGACACTGTTTCTGCTGGAAACACATTTCCGGGGCGGAGGAGGTCCAAATTTGTTTTAATATACTACAGTACTACACGTTTATATTTTTTAACGTTTAAGAGGATTGTAAGCCATGATTTTCTGTCTCTGTCTATCAAACGTGAAACATAGAAATTTAGACGTTTTCTATTTCCAACGTACCAACCGAACAATTAATGTGATAAGAATTTTGAATACTGATGTAAAGTCGTCGTTGAGCCTAATTTAGATCGAATTTCCCACTTTCTAGACTTTGTCTCCCAACATTTCACAAAACAGATTTAAACGAATTTGAAACATAAAAATCGACAAAAGTTCATTTTTGGGTATGTTAAGTGCAAGATTTCAAAAATGTGAGAGAAGCATTCTAAAATAGACTTAACGACGAATTCAAATCAGTTTTCAAAATTCTTATTGCATTAATTAATCGTTGGAAATAAAAAACTTCTAAATTCTTATGTTGTGATAGACAGAGACAGAAGATCATGGATTACAATCCCCTTAAAGTGTTTTTTAATAATATCAGGGAGTTCTGGATTACCTGACATGTTTTAAGTCCAATATTCCTTTACACATTGACATTTAGGGATAATATTTTTCAAAAATTAGTTACCAATAAATAATAATCCCATTGCCAACAATTTTCTATTTACATCTATAAATAATTCGACTAAATAATTCTTAAACTGTTTAGAAAAAGCCTAAAAATAAATATTTTGAAATCTTTCATTTCTAATATCTAGTTTTTATTATAAGATTTATTATTAAAGAAATGATAAAAAGTTCGTTGTTTCTCATTTATTAATCGTTATCCAAATTTAAATAATATATATTATTGCTTAACAATTTAATAGTCCTGTTCGACTATTATTTACATAGGTACAGTTCGATTAATTATTTTTTATTCTTATGTAATATATTTAAGATGCAATAATGAAAATAAAATTATTCATCAACCAAAATTTATCAATATTTTTTTTTTACCACAGAGAACCAAATATTTAATTTATTTGATAAAAATTAAGTGATAATTAGAATAGTGGTGTTGCTTGGCAATAGAACACAACTTTGCTGGGATAAAATAATTATAGTCCGTTTAATAAACACTAAAACGTCCTAAAAAACCTTAAAATATACTTGCATTTATCCCATTAAATTAATTCTTAGAATATTTTTTTTCATTTAAAACCTGACATTACAAATTTATTACAAATAAATATTATTTATTATTTTCATTACTTCTTCAACCTTGCCTTAAAAAAAAAATAAAATACATTTTTTAATTATATGTACATATTGTGTTTGTGAATTAATATTTTTGAAAATCTTACCAAATGTTCAAATGTTTAAAAATATTTAATCATTTCAATGTTTTAGTTTGAAAATTCATATTAAATATAGTATAATATGTGTAAAATATGTAAAATATGTACTTAAAATACAAATCCAAAAAAATATTCATTTATAGGGAGAAAAAGAGCCAAATATGTAAAATATACAAAATAAAAATGGTTACCTATCTTAAACTCCTATTACTATGAAACTAATTTCTATAGAACTTTGAATGATTATTGTCAAAAATTCAATTACTTATTAGTCTCTACTCTCTAGCCCTAGTTATGACCAATTAGTATTGAACCTATTGTTATTTAATTTCGATAATTACTATTGATAAACAAATAATAATTAATAAGATGATAAGTAATAATAATTGATAAGATATACAAAAAAATATCTTATTTTATATCATTTATTAAGTTTGAATTTCATAGTCATTATGTTCTAATATTTTATGGGTTATGGCGTTTTAGTTCAAGTAACAAAAGAAGTTCTAATTGGGGAGGGGGGTCCTAAGAGTATTCCTCAAATCCGCTACTGCTTTTATAGTACAGTAGTACTAGTATTTAAATTATGTTATATTTTTATAATCAAAAATATAGTATTGAATTTTAATAGAAGTAAGTATCTTTAATATATTATTATATTTTTAGCTTATACCTATAAGCATTGCATTTATATAAATTATATTATAACCTATTGGTAGTCTATAATATATTTTGCAATTTCTTGCATAATTAATAATCATCGTTAAAAACTTTATCAACTAGAAAAGAAATATTCAAATGCATTGATTTTTTTTTTTGTTATAAAACATTGGTGTTAACAGCCAAAAAGTAATAACTAAAGAGAATAATATTTTATTTTATAGCATAATACAACAATATTATAAGATTATTATATAATATAAAATATTATATTGGTAACAGTAAAAATAAATGATATTTAATGTATTCCTTTCATCGTTTGTCAACAAATGGAAACAGTTTTATGATTAAAAGATGTACAATATTTAATTATAGTTTCAAAGTTGAATTTATTTCTGATACAAAGTTCTCAAAAAAAATAATGTCATATTAATAAAAGTTTCAGCTCAAATCTTAAGATAGGTACACTACTCATATTTAGTCTAATTTTTCTATTGTTGTACAATTTCTGTGGTATGTGTTGTTACTTGTTTACAATTTAAAGTTTAAACAATTTAAATTATTTAATTAAGTTTAAATTAATTAATCAATTAAATTCTTAATTTTAATTAGTTTGTATAAAAAGATATGAAGTTCAAATGTATTACTATTAATTGGGACTCTAATGCTATTAGTATTTTCAATTACATTCAAAACAAATTTTTCGCTTTATTAGTTTTAAATTTAATATAGCGAGGATCTCTCATTCTGATTAAGATAACATAAAGCAAATTTTTAAATTTCAATTATTTAAAAGATCATAGAAATTATTTATATACATATTATATATAACATGTTTTTAAGAATATTATTAAATAATAAAACTGATGATCCTTATTTATTTTTAAGTCTTATAAGCGTTAAAGTCATTCCTCATAATACCAGGGATTCCTATTTATTGTATGTAATCCATTCTTCTTTCAATTACAAACTCAACTTCCTTATTAATAAATAATAATCAATTGTATAATGATAATTCTGTGAATACTGATTGTTGTTGATTAAATAATTTCCTGTACTTTATTCGTATTCTACTGTTCTTATCTTTATTGTTATTATTGTTATTAATATTCTTTCTTAATCACTATGTTATGTTATATTATTTTTATTTTATTTAACTTGTTATTTAGTTATAAATTGAAATATTACTACATTTTATTTTATGATTGAACTTATGTCCGTAATAAATAAATAAATAAGTATTATATTCTTTAATAAAATTGCATCATTAGTGAAAAAAAGCTTATTATTCATTTTTATATAAATATGTGAATTCAAAATTATTTTAATCCATAAATTATAACAATAATCATAATAAATACAAATTATTGATCAAATAGGGTTGAAAAATAAATTGTGATCAAAAAACAAAATATTTAAAAAACAAATTTCATGTTATTGATTGTTTTAGATTTTTAATATTATTCCATAATCTATGGTGTGTAGTTGGTCCCAGTTTCCTCGGCACTGGATTGTCCTCCTTCTTCAATATTAGACTTGTTCTCCGTCTTGATCTCCAATACTAATTCCATATCTGCTATTTCTGGTTTGTCGGCCTCCACTGGAGAGCCCTTGTCAGGTTCTTCCTTCTTCATCACTGTTTCCTCTAAAACACATCGTTATGAATATTATGGTACATACACATAACAGAATATGAAGTAGTTATGTTAACCATGACTATTGTTTCGGTCGGTATACGGTACATGCGCAGCAGTTTAATTAGGCCGATTGATATAATTTAATAATTTAAAACTGATTGGGTTCAGCATTATGTGTGGTTACATCTTTTGAAAAGTATAAAATTAGACATATTCTTTAAAATTTACATATTGTTTTCGAATGATTTTGCTATTAAAGAATATTTAAAAATAATAATTTACAATTCTATTATATTATTATTGAAGACAGTGAAGGAGGATGGGCGTATTTTCCATCGCCTAATCTTAACAAAAAGTCTGCGCATGTCCATGATTTTCATTAATGGTTTAAATACTTTAATCATTAATTGTTTTGTTACCTAATTTGTTAATATCATATATTTGGCTCCAAATTTTTTTGACTTTCATAATTGGTACTCGAGGGAGTTCGTTCGGCTGATCTACCAAATTTGATAGGCCCATTTTCTGTAAATTGATACATCATTATTATACACACCTTTATATGTATTACGTTTATATTTATAAAAATGTTTTGTGGCCGTTCACGTGGTTTACCTGTAGGAATATAATTTGAACTTACTAAATATTTGCGAGGCCTTCCTCGCGGCCTGCCGGTAGGAATATACGGTGTCTTTGTACGTGCTCTTTTTCGCTTGACTCTTGGTGATTGTGCCATTGACGTTATTGAATTATCATCACTGAATAAATCATCTATAGAAAAGTACACACGTGTAAAAATTCTATGAACCTTTATTGTTCATATTCTTACCATCGTTTGAATTATCCATACAGTTGCAATTGTTAATGTGATTTGGTGTTCTCCTGGTTCTCCATACAGAACAGTAATCTCTACGATTAGAAATCCGTTCAGATCTCCTGACTTTACCAAATCTAGGAACTTCACCCATACCTATAGAAATCATGTCATACATGTAACAGAAATCGCAGAATAAAATAATAAAGGACTTAAAGAAATAAATCGTTTATTTGTTTTTTCAACGAACAGAGATTTCCATTATTTTTATTTGTAGGAAATAGCATCTAAGATAAAATTAGTAACCGTTTTACCGATAAATCGAAATGAACATCTTTACAAAGTAAATTAAAATTAATTAAATCAACAATAATACAACAATAATAATATTATAATATCACAAATTAGATAAAATCATATGAATATTCAAACCATGCAGTTCTCCAAAAACGTAAATTTATAAAATTAACCTTAGTGCTGTGTCACCAACGATAGTAAAAAAAAGTCTTAATGAGGAATTATTGTTTTTTTATCACTGATTTCATAATTAAAAATATTTGATACAATAATTATTATTGTTATATATTGTACAACAATTTAATCTCTCGTATTAGTATTATATTCGTATTAGTATTGAGGTTGATTTGATTTATTAGTATATTTCGAAGTGTACTATTTGGTTTTATATAATCTGTAATACGATTATAAAAAATTTCATTAAATGCACATTTACATAATTATAACGTACAAATACATAACAGCAAATACGTGTCATGTGTGTGTCAGTAGACTAAGTATATAGACTTCAACCGACTGGTTATGGGCCTATGAAAATCTTCGTCAGATACGTTTCGAATTATTTCGTAGAATTGTTAACACTAATTGTAGTTTGCAACATTGTAATCAATTTTAGATCAAACAGTAAAGTTTCCGAAATAAATAAATTTAATACTAGGTATTACATAAATAACGAATACAATACTCTCAACAATTTATTATTGATATACTATCATATTATCTAACTTACGAAGTATTAGAAATAATATGTAATTTAATAGATACCTATTATACCTACATGTCAAAAATACAAGACGCATCACAGTTTGTGGACCTATCGAAGTGTAGAGATGTGTAATAAATAATAATATAATATAATAAATATAATAATAATTGCAACTATCACAAATAATATTAAATCATCATCTACTGTCGACAGTAGTTGTCATGTACTGTAAAAAATATTCAGTCGGTGTTTCTCAATAATCCGGAACACTGTTGAGAAATAAATAAAATAAACTCTTGGATGCACCAATATATGGATAATTAAAAAATAATTCCCATCAGAAAACACGAAGCGATTCACACGAATCGTTTTTAACGGAATCGTGTAAATCGACCGGAAGAAAACGAAATAAAATAAAATAATTAAAACACAAACATCTTGATAAAACCGAAAAACAAAAATTTTTGACCGCTATTTTGCTTCGCCGGTCTATCGTAATATAAATACGTAACATAATATATTGTTGCAATAATATAATATAATAACAGCCCTCAATAGTTTGGGTATTTTTTTAAAAAAAAACTTGAAAAAATAAAAGTAAAAAAATATTTATGACGGCCTGCGTTAATAATTAAAAAAATATTATAATATTCGCAAATTACCTGGTCACGCTTGCAAACGTGGATTGACGTACGTGTGTGCGTGTGCGTGCGTGTATGTGCGTGTATCTGCCTGCTAGGATGCGTACGGAACGAAATAACGACTGGTGCCCGCCGATGCAAAGTGAAAACACGTACACTGTATCTGAACGCTCGCTACGTCGGCCGCCGAATCTCACTCCTCGGTACTCGAGAGGAGCGAGGAGTGCTCCTGCGGTGGTTGCCACTGGCATCAACCCCCTCCAATGTGTCGTGTGCAAACACCGTTGGTCGAGTCGCAGTGTGGGTGACCCCCACCCATTGTGCCATACCGCCGCGCCGTACAGTTTACCGACACATTCGCGGCGGCCTGTGCGTCACCGTTCGTGCCGCCGCTGCAGCCTTACGGGTAGTTACGGGCTTGTTGCAGGGGTGTCCAACCTACGAAGCTACGACACGCCGGCCGGATGCGTCCCGTCAAGTTTTTTTAACCGGCCGCCAAGCCCACTTATGTTTCGAAACTATTTCGATGATGATTTTCAAATTATTAATTTCCAATGCGAAAAATAATTTACTGCACTATAAATCATAGACCAAAATTTTATTTTTTCAAATGTTGTTTTTTTTTTTATAACTATACGAAAATAAGATGTACAATTTCAAACCGTTGGGGACCATATTATGCTTGACCATCCTCGATTGAATTTTTTCTGTATGCATCTCTAGAAAATTTCGGCCCACGATTCCGAAGCAAATTTCACATTTGGCTCTCCGTAAAAAAAATGGTTGGATAACCCTGAGTTGCGGTGACAATAATAACATTTTCGTCCCGCTTCGGCGTGCTACCTGCCCGTACAATACGGACGATACGGCATTCTTGTTCGAAAACATATTATTATTATTCTTTCTTTCTGAGTGGACGCCGCACCGCACCCCTCGTCTACGTCATTTCTCCCGGAATGCATTGGAGAGTGTATACCCTACGACAGAACATTCGTATAAAGAAATACGTAAACGCAAAATAAATCATTAATAATATATTGTTATAACCTAACTATTAGTTATACCGCCTTATATTAAGCTTATGCAATAAAATAAAACATTGTGATATTCGTGATTTAAAAAATTGGTATATTGTTGATAGTATTATACAGTAAAACTCGCTTAAGATGCTGTTCAAGGGACCAGCTTGCGAGACCATGCAGGAATTGATAAAAATTAAGTGTTTAAAATATTGAATTAATTTTCGCAGAAAATAATGCTCGATTAATTTTACAATCCGTACCAAAAGCCTAATTTTAATTTTTTTTTTTTGGAAAAATTCGATCTTTTATGGTATTAAAATCATAATTAATATGGAGAATAAACGACAAGAAATATTATAGTCACATATTATGGGCAATAACGATTACCCGAACATTATTTTAGGTATACGGGTGGCACGACAGCCGTGAGACGACGACAACGTAATACATTACAAAATACTGAGATATGCCGCCGCCGCCGGCCGGCTCACTATTTTGTAAGTGTATACGTAAAATATATACACACATGATTGGAAAATACACACAGCTGCACATGGGCTCTGGTTTTCTGAGTTTTGCCACCGCCAGCTGCATCTGATATTGGAAATAGAAGACAACGACGGCCGTGTTAATTTAAAAAAACGGATGAATTGGAAGGTACCGATAGCGATGGGATCGATCATCGATTATACTCCGACAAAAATATTGGATTTCCATCATCTATTCAGTATTTCAGTATTTCAGTATTACTATTCATTATACTCCATATTATTTCATATTTGATTTTACTCTTTTCAACTGAATAACTGAATATTATTTTTGTATAGTTATATTATTAATCAACATTTGGTAATTAACTAATTGTCATTACTTAGGTAATTATTTATTTATTTCTAGAATATAATAATAATAATTTTATTATGCATTCAATTACGGACCCAATTGTTTTCATTAAGGCAGGAGTATAAACTTAACACACAAAACATAATAGTTGTAACTTGTAAATTATAATTTTTAAAATTTGTTTAACAAAAAAAAAAAGAATAAAAAGGTCGTATAAAAAAATAATTTTAAAATTTAGCCTTTAATTTTTAATAGTAACTATTTTTATCAAAATTCCATGGGCATATATTGTTTCTTTTTTTGGAAGGGGGCACCTTATGTACTGATTGTACATAAGTTGCCTCACAAAAAAAATACAACCAGAGCCGCCACTGAATGCGAATAAATCCCTATTGGTGTTATAAACATTCACAAAACAAATTTGCGTTAAAGAGAACAAATTTTATTTTGTTACTTTTAGTATTCGATTTAACTAGCCAATTATCAAACTTAAAAAGAAGAACATTATCTGTGCAATGATATAAGTTTTTACAGTAATTTACCATTTAAGTAAGTTACAATTAATGTGTAAAATATTACAATTTAAAAATCTCAAAACTCGATAAGTAATTAAAATATTCTACAAAAAACTTATGCCATTTCGCAGCTAATGTTCTTTCACTTACATTTTACGTAAGGATACATTTAGACATTTAGTACAAGCATTTTTTTTGTTTTTAAAACACGTATCATACCGCCGTTATAATGAATGAGTATTACGGAAAAAATAATATTGAACATTAACATAGGTTGATCAATGCTTGAATAATTTATGGCGGTCAAAGGAATTTTGTCAAATGCGACAGGAATATACTGCGATTTTATAAAATGTACCCGAGAGCACCGATCAATTTAAAATACTATTTTATATTTTGATGTGTTTTATTGTACCTATTTATATAAATACGTATTCATTATCAAATCACCATTATTCGTTTTGAAAACTCTTAGTCAGAAGTCAATCACATGAGTCATAAATTAGTTGAGTCATTTCATCTTAATCGATTTTAATATAAATTATTTCTGTGGTTACCAATTTACCTGTTTCTATGTTATAAATTTGTAATTAACGAACATTTTTTGATATTTTATAGGCTCGTCTGTTTTGTAGTTTTAATGGTAAATGTAAAGTGACTCATAGTTATTTCATTTACGTATATAAACTTAACGTATCTATAGGATTATTTATTTCTAATTTTGGTTAATTTTGGTTGTATCAATAAAAATATTTCTAAATTCTGAATGGAACGAGAAATATATTGTTTTTATTTAGAAGTTATTGACGTTCTAGACATAAATATAAATCGCCGGTATACGAATTAGTTTAGATGCAGCTTGGATTTAAGGTAATTCGATTAGATGAATTGAAAGCTTGGATTTTTTTTCAATCTTGTTGTGGAGAAATGGAGGCTTAGACAAATACCATTTTGATATAAGTAGTTAAATACGGTGATTGAGGCGACGGAATGTTAGACTAGCCCGATACGTATACCTAAAATGATAGTACATAGGTAAAAGCTTAAATTGCAATACCGTTTTTTTCTAGATTTATTCAAAACATTGTTCTATTTTATTGTAATTACGTTTTTACCTAATATTTTACCTAACCTAACCTTCCAGCGTTAAAATCCTCTATAGTATTTAATAAAATGGTTTATAACAGTTTCGTTTTGTTTAAAGGACTTCAAATCGTTTTTATAACATTATTATAATAAGTTACAAAAAATGATTGAAATTTATAATGAATAACGTAGTATAGTTTTTATTTAATAATATAAATTATAAACGGATAACACTTCGGGTTCAATAAACAATTGAGATTTTATTTTAATGAATCGAATCAAATTTAAATACTTAGATGAATAATATGTAAAAAAAAGTCGAAAAATATCGAAAACTTAACCATGTAATTACTTATAGAAAACGCTAATACAAACTTTTGATAAAAATTTCAAATACTATTTGTAGATCTACAAACTATATATATATACACGAGTATATTATCTTTAGTTTTATTTAAAAAATACTTAGATTGCCATTTACAATCTATACATTTGTGTACAATACGTAAATGGTTAAAAAATATATTTGGAGTATGATGGCTTGACAAAGAAGACGTACAGCTGCAACTCATGGGTACTAACTAAAAATAATAATAAATTAGATATTAACGTTCTTCAGATTCCTGTTCGTTTGAAAAGTCTTGACATCATTAGTTGGCTTTATATTAAACCATTATAGCTTTTAATGATGTCCCATTCACGCAGGTCGCAGATTGTTTAAATTATTTTGAGAACATTAACTGTCTACCTCATACCTGTATTATATTTTATAGAGACAAGTATTGGCAGAATTACAATTAAAATATGCCATTATGTTGCATGTAAAATAACTTAGAGATAAAAATAATGTTAAAAAAATTACAACTTTGCTCAGTTTTATATACATCATGCAACATAATGCAACAATATATGTTTGGCTTGGTGTAAACTGTACTCTGTAGTATGTAATACTGTACTTCTTTGCGTACGTGTGTAGAATGTAATAATATCGTGTTTAGATTCACAAACATTACTGCAATAGTTTTTATTTTTATAAAAAAAAATGTAACATTTTATTTCATTAAACATTTTATTAAAAAAAAAAAAAAATGAAATACCATAACCGATAATATAAATATTCAACCACTATTATATATATTATACTTTATACTAGCTTTCGTTAATTTTGTTGTAATTTGAAATTGTAATTGTAAATTTTAATTTTCCAGTAATATGAATATATAAATGCAAATAAAACCAGATTAAAAATTATAATTAATCAAGATACCTATTCTGTATGATATTAGTGATTTTCTACTTTAGGGGTCTCCATTCTACGGCCTGCGGGCCGGATGCGGGTGCATCTCTGAGTAATTTTGTCCCGCAATTCCAAAGCAAATTTCAGATTTGGCCCTTCGTAAAAAAAAGGTTGGAGACCTAAAACGAAACTACTTTTCATTTAATCCCTTTCAACCCCTTAAGGGGATGAATTTTCGAAAATTCTTTATTAGCAAATGCCTACATTGTAATAGCTATCTGTAATAATCTGTATACAAAATACCAGCCCGATCCATTCAGCATTACACCGAAATAAATAAAAAATAAACAAATGTAAATAAATAATTACTACGATCAACTTATATAATTGAAATTAAGTTAAAGACTCTCTCCACAATATACTATTTCATTAAAAACATCGAAAGATGTTCGTTAAAGACAATCGTATGAATACGTTTCAGAGAATGTGGTGACAAATATTTTCATTTTCATATTTATACATAGAAATAATGAAGATATTCAGAAAACGTTTACAAAAATGTTCAACATTTTCGTAATCTAATATCACCATTGGGAGGACTAGTGATTTCACTAAGACTATGGTATGATGTTTTAAATAAATGTATATAATAATTAAAACAAAGTCTACATAATTAAATTTAAAATGAAAGATTTTATTAACATATGACAGTAGAAAATATACATAAATCTAATATTACCAAGTCCGACCAAATTGGTAATGTAGCAATTATATTGTATATGTATTATATTATATCGTAATGATATTTTACCGGGAGACCCACTGCAGATTTTAATAGTTCATAATATCAATACGTGTGTTCCTTTCTACCATCACCTTCACTGGACAGGCACGTATTCAGGTAATATTTATTAGGTGGACCCATAATTTTTAGCCTATGCATTAAATAATAATTTTTAATTCACTGCTTATCTAAAGAGAGCTTTGCTTCCTACTATTACCACTACAAGTCTATAATTTCTTTACACCCGAAAGGAAGCACCTTGTTTTATTATATGACTAGCATATTTATATGAATAAGAGAACCAGATGTACCTCGTCTGCTGTACAGTAGGGGATGGAGTGGACCTCATTCATAGGATAGAATAGGATAGAACAGGTTATTAGAATAGATTTGCTAAATCTGAATGCAATGATAGGTATCATATTATATGAATACTGATTCTGAACTAAGATGATATGTTAACCTAGAATAGGTTAGGTATATTATATTTCAAATGATATATAATTTCAATATTTGCTGTTCAAATGCTTATAAAAAAATTGGGCCCATGTATTTATATAATTTTGAGATGGCAGTAAAAACAACTTCTGTGGGATCTATAAAATTTTCAAATATTTTGAACCAGCCAAATTTTTTTTATCAACCATTATAATAAAAAAAAATAATTATTTCAAATACCTATAAGTTGCTTAAAAATCAGTATATTATTTTGAAAAAAAAATGGCTTAAAGAAAATGCCAATCCAAACAACAAGTAAAAGTTCCGAGTTTCTGCGACTAAATATTTTAAATCATTTGAGGATAAATATTTATTTTATGTAATTTCATAAAACTTTAAATTACAAACGGTTATAAACATTGTTCCTTAAAGTCCGGTAAAATTTTTTATAGTTATTATTCTTCAAATAATTATTTAAAATTAAATTATTCATGCATTTTGTGGGTGTTATTAGGATATCGAAGAAAGATGATTAATTCGAAGTATTATCTATAAATCTTTTATCGTGTTTATATAATATATATTTATATTTCGAATAATATCAAATTATAACGTTAAAATATAGATAGGTTGGCTCAAGGCCAGATTCACTCTGGCCTTCCCTAAGCTTCGTGTTTGCTATCGGGGCTATGTGTGCGGGAATTTAGACTGTAAATTTAAATGTATGTTGAAATATTTCATGTTAAAGATACCTATGTTTGATTTTATAAAATATTTCAATATAATTCTTAATCTAGGTACATCGTAGATAATAAATGGTATATTAATGTCTGAAATTTTGAATTCCTCACCGACCGTTAGAGAAGACTCGACAATAACCTAATTAGCATTGTTTAGCTCCTAATGACATAAAAATTCCAACCAAAATTTATCGCAGGTAAAACAACAATACCACGATTAGCTACAAGTTAACCTTCACATTAAGCACATACAATTTTCCAGTTAAACATATAATCATGAGATATAGGGGACAACTATTTTATAGTTTCATATTATGCACTGTGTATTAACTATATTTTATTTTAAATTAATTCACACAAAAAACCGTAGTTTAGTAAAATCACGAGAAGATAAATTAAAATAACATTGTATTTATAATAAAAAATTATGAAAGTCTTAATTACTAAATTCGAAATCCTTATTTTGGGTCTCAGTCGCATAGTATAATTTTTAATATTTATACCAGTGTTTTAATAATTATAACTTTTAATTTATATTGGTATAAATTCGTTATTTATTACACTAATATCGTTCGTGTATATTAACTGTATATACTCGTACGCTATACCGACTATGCTTACTGCTTAGTTATACGAAAATAAGTTTGTTAGTTTAAATATTACAAAACATTTGTTATTATTCAGTTTAAAACTATTGTTTGACTAGTATATATTTATTTATTGGGCGTGTGTTTAAATTAAACAACTTAATTAATTATGTTGCAGTATTCGTCGAGAGTGAATCGATGTATACGCAACGGGATAAATGCGTTATTTATAACACTAAAAAGACTATTGTACATATTCGTATGTATATATACACATTTATCTATAGTAGTGTTAATAAGTTAAGTTTAGTTCTAGTATACAATATTGTAAAATATTTAAAACATTAATTTCCATCCATAATTTATTCAGCATTAACCACAAAAACACGTAAGATATTTATCCTTTGGTAAATATAATAATTTGATAGTTAATATTAGGTAGGTACTAAAATGTCTTTGATACCTACAATTTACCTACAGTCCTATAATAAACCGTCTAATAAAGTAATAACTAATCTAATCATTATTCCTTTAAATTGTTGCCCATATTAATTAAAATATTATTATAAAAATTTATTCCGGATGATTTATGCAATATAGTTTTTGCTATATAATTCATTAATTGTGAATATTTAAAACCAAAAGCAAATAGAATTTTAGTTTTTACAATAATTACGGATGTTATGCTTATTTTGGGTGTACTTATTGTTTTGTTAGAAAATAATTTGAAAATAAAATACTAGTTGATCATTCAAATAAATCGTAAATAATTCTAAGAAATTAAAAAAAACCTCTTTTACTGTATTTCTTATTCATAAATGTATGATACACTTATGTATAAGTAACTCGGATAAATTAGTGAATTTTAAATTTTAACCACCACATGCAATATTAACTCTGCGTTGTATAAAGTAGATAGCATTTAGGAGAATTTGTCAATTGGCATTCATTGAGTAGGTATATTGGCGGTCAATATCAGTGCGAAGTATATTAGTTATTTTTAGTAAAAATAAAATATATAACACAATATAGAACCTTTAAACCAAAAAAATTTAATTCAAATAATGTATACCTCCAATGTGTAAACTAAAAGAAACATCCGGAACGTATGGTAAATGTGTAAACTAGTTAAATGAAACTGGTTGGATGTATTATTTGTATATTTTACTGTCAAATGGTTTGGTATTTTATGAGAAAAGGGACACACGTTGAGATCCAGTAACAAATAATTTATACTTTAGATAATAATCATGTCACAAAAAAAAAATCGGCAGTTGAGACGAAACTACATGCGTTCAATTTACTACGACCGACAAGCCGACGCTATCTTATTCGTCTTGGAATTTGGGATTTCGAGGAACAAAACAAAATGCTATCGCACGCATATTGTACACATGTGCTACGTATCACAAACAATAAAGTCAAGCATACACGTATGTGAATGTGTGAGTGTGTGTCTGTGTGTGTGTATGTATGTCTGTGTGTGTGTGTGTGTGTGTGTGTGTGTGTGTGTGTGTGTGTGTGTGTGTGTGTCGACCGTTAGGGTGAGACTGAATAGCAATTCAATATGATAAAATTCGAGGTCCCTGTGGTTAAACTGATTGTCCTTTTAAATCGTTGTATCTTTTAAAAACGATGAACGCCTATAATATATATAAATCATATAAATTCTTTAATATTCTACAGTCAATACTACGCACGCATAATGCGTTTTACACGGGAGGGCCGTGTTTGCGCCCAAATACCGTATATGCGCCTATATGCAAATACCTCGATTGCGCTTAATAAATACGTTAAATACTTATTTGCGCCTAGTTAGGTTACAAATAAATAAATTTGGCAACATTGCAGTAAAACTTAAATTTCTCGTCCCACTTTTTTCAGACTTCGAACTG